>KK122282.1:469724-526308 GCA_000611955.2 Stegodyphus mimosarum
TTTTCCGGATCTAGTCGATGAATCCCGAATTTTTTCTTACATGAACGGTTTGGGACACGGAAATAATGGAATCTAACTGGGCAAATACCAGCAAAATCGGACGATTAGTTCTCGATAAAATCTCATTTATATCCGCAAGATGCAGATCTCCGCGAGAAACGTTGTTTGCGGTATTTTATTTTCGTTCCTCTCCGATTTCGGTTTCAATAGCAGCTATAAGCGAACGCTTCATATGAGTGACTATCTCCCGAAGGGAAAAGCTTGACTGCTTGCACTTCCTAGGGTGGAATAGTCAAACACGGCTACCACATTATTATGTAACTTCGCTACCTGCAGCAGAGTAGAGGGCGCTTCTTGTCGGAACTTTTTATTTTTTGTTATGGCAACACCTGTCTACAATGCAGAGCGCCATCTATTATCTTTCTCAGAAATGAAATACTCATAGTGAGGAACGTTTCATTGTTAAGTTAAATATATATTATTTACATTGCTTTGTACCCGTGAAAGGCCCATTCTGTAGTTATTATTTGTATAAAAGATTTTTATAATGATTCATATAAAAAAAATCTGACTCCTCGTGTTAAGAAATCTCATAACCCTTCTTTTTCATATTTCCAAATGCAACATTCTTGACAGTTGCTGAAAATTTTACTGAGACTTTATGATAATAAATACTCTGGAAGAAGGCAGGTATTTTACCTGCTTGTATTGTTTTTTAAATATAGAGTGGGTAGTTTTACCACTTATTATATTGATATGCTATCACATACTGGATGTTGTGTGTGTTTATCATGAGTAATCATCTTGCCGGAACGTCCGAATTGAACACTTATTTTGAAATAAATTTTATGGTTGTTTAAGTTCGCAATTGTAAGTTCCTTAGATAGCCTATGTAATGTTTTTTCAACGCTATGTTACTTAAAAAGTGGGGGCATTTCATTATATATGAAAATGGAATGTAAGCTTTATTAGATTTTGCTTCCCAAATGATAGGTCTGATATTAGGAACCGATGTGGAATTGTTCCGTGGCAGTGTCTATGGTATTTAATGTTATAATGCAGTAGTACACACATTACTAAAATTTGAACTGGACCTGAGCATTTGTACATGCTTATTATTGAAAGCGATTCTGTTTGCCGTTAATTTAATTCTGTCAGCTACTCTCGGATACAACGAAATTATTTGTTTACATACAGTCAGGATTAACGCTGAGGCTTTAGAATTTTAAATGCAATGTCTTTTAAATATTATTGCAATTGAAGTATTGTATCAACATCACTATATATTTAAATGAAGGAAATTCAGTTTCTTTTGCACAGGTACCTGTGATCAAAATGCTTAAGTCATTAACATTGTCAGTTTCCTTCAGAATTTTTAGTGTTTAAGTGTGAATATTATCAAGAAAAAATTGAAAACTTTTAACATAGAATGAGAGCCAACTATTGTTTATTAGCTGATCTATATCAGCTAATAAACAATAGAGGAAACTGTTATGTATTCTAACTGTTCAATTAAATTTTACTGATTATGACTTATTTTATTGCCCTTTTATTTCAAAATGTTACTATTCTAAATATAAAACTTCTTCTAAGCCAGCAATAGTTTTTTCACAGTTAAACATATGCACATTGGGAAAAAAGGGGGGAAGAAATCAGTCCTTTAAACCATTAGAAATATATCCCACTTATAGCAATAACTCTTAGATCATTCAGGAAAATATTTAAATATCTGTATATTCTTCATGATACGTATTTTGCTTTGTAAAATGAGAATTATTCAGGTTTCTTTGCTTTCATAAATTTATTCTTTTACCTCCTGAATAAATAGCAGTCAAAACTCATGTAGTTAAGCTTTTGTAATAATTCTTTATCAAAAATCAGTTTCTACTATGTTCATTAGATCAGGTAACACTGGTCACTTTTGAAGGTAGGAATCTACAGGAAGTGATTGCCATTAGAGGCTTTTATGAGATACGAATTCACATTCATGTCTGATTGCAGCGCATACATCTCTGATTCTGTTAATTTCCCATATTTTGAATAGCCTGAAGTTTTAGGAAACACTCATTATAGATTTCAATCTAAAATTAATGAATTATTTATTGATCATAGTGCTATTGTATTGATTATTTTACTATCGACTAATTTTATCTATTAGTCGATGAATAATAGATAAAATCTTAATCATGTTGCATTGATTAGTTTCTGTTTCGTAGCAGATCCAAAAAGAAGTTTTTCTGAAAGAACTGTGTTAGCCTCATGGTTGTAATGTGTATATTTAAAAAACATAAATAAAAATTCATTTTGCATTTAAATATTTTACTGATTGGAAATCTTTGAAGCCTCATCAGTATGTGTTTTTATATATATATATGTGTGTGTGTACGTGCAGTACAAATTTAAGAATTCAGATATTGTCAAGACTGGTAGTTCCACATTTCAGATCATAATTTTAAATTTAGAAACATCATGTATAAAAATTATAACATTAAAAGTAGAACATTTTATGAAATAATAAAGTGTTCATGAACTTAAGGGAACTAAAATTTGTCAAAAATAAAATAAAATAAATGGGCCCAATCTTAACATTTATTTTGTTTCATTAGACTTTTTTTTTTTAATATAAGCTGTTTAAGCAGTTTAATTTTCTAGAGAAACATAATTTGTTGTTCAGTTGCAAATTTTCAAGTCTTTTAGTCGACATGTTGAAAATTCTCAATAAGCATTCAATTGAAATCTTTTAATTTACAAAAACTTGTGTCACTTTCTTCACAGCTGGTGGTGCTATCTGAATTTAAAAATATGCTACAGGTTTTCACCATATGCTGATTGATGATAGGGGCATTGTCATTCGAAAGGGAAGATTTCAATTTTATCATCTTCATGTGACAATTCTTGATATTTTCCGTAATTAGAAAAAAAAAAAAATTTTCAATTTTTCACTTTTGATATTATTTGAAAATCCTCATGTTTCCTGCTATTATTATCATCATAATGAAATATTCTAGCTGGACTATAAATAGGCCTTCTCCAGCATTTTCATCTCCCTAGATGATCAGTGCAATTGATGCCTCATATTAATAAAGCATATTCATAATTCAGAGCCTTTATTAATTGCTACTTCTAAGAACTACTTAATTGGCAGCCTTAAAAAATCAGCTGCATAAACAGCTGTGTATGTTGCTTGTGTCTGTACAAGCATTTTAAAAACATATTTGCATACCTGTATTTTTGTGACCTTGCAGTACTCTACACAATAGATTTAACACTCAAATGTTTCAAGAATTCTAGGACGGTCTTTCTGCTGTATCAGTTTTACAAAGGCTACTTTATGTCTGCATTTCAGTTCTTGCCATATTTTGATATTCATTGGCTGAATGATGCATATAATGTTTTGATGGAAAAACTATTATCTTTTATTTCGGTTATGGATTATTCATTATAGAAATGTTATCTTTTACTAAAACATAAGTTTGGATAAGCTAATAGTTATAGCAGACTGATCAAAATAATAAACTGAAAAAAAAAATCAGAAAGTTAAGGAAAAGCACAGTTCAGAGTGCTTGCCAAGCTTAAGTTAATCGGAACCAAAATCTCTTTTCTCCTTCCCAGTTTTGCCAACAAAAGAAATCAATATTTGCACATTCCATTCCAAATAAACATTGGTCTTCAGGATTAACTTATTGTGTACAGGGCTAGATAGAATAAAAAATGTTGCTCTCTTCTCTACAGATTGTGAAAGGCAAAAATGAAAATGTGATTAGCTAGTTGCCAATTGATTAAAGCTGAAATAAATGCAAGGTGTTTCAATATTATCGTGGATAATAATGTTTTCAAGCAACAGAAATGCAACTAATTAGAATAAAAATTGATTTCTAGCATACTTGTTTTTTGCTTGAATGTCATATTATCAATTCCTAAACTGTGAGAAAAAGAGAAAAAACTTTATTATGAGAGGTCCAGATAACAGATAATTCTGGTTATTTGACATTTGGATTTTGGACTTTTTATTGTATATATGTATACACACACACACTCATAGGGTGATTGAAAAATCACGCACATCAGAATTATATTGCCTTACATCAAACAAATGCAAAATCAAACTATGTCTTTACAGCATATGCTCAAAATGGTAACTATGTGCAGTAGAACATGCATATGCTGTTTCTATCATGTTTGAGGCAACCTGATGGAGCAAATACACACTGATGTTTTTAATCACCGTCATAATGTTTCATCTTTAGGGCCTTCAGTATAAGGAGATTATTTGTGTAGGCATTTTCTTTAAAGTATCCCTCCTCACTCACAGGAAAAAAAATTGTGGGCTATAAATTTTGTAAACATGAGAGCTACTATGATATGATTGCCAGAAATTGTATGCAAGAAATGCATGGTTTTGTTGAATGTGTGAAAGCACTTTGTTGGATCCATTACAGACCACTGATTTCAAGAAGTACTCTAAAATGTGCAATGACATCTTTGTGCATTGCACTGTTCATCAGTTTTATATACTGTTCAGCATTGAGAATAAAAACAATAGTGATTTTTAATAAAAATTTGTTACATTTGGAAAAATGACATGTCTGCCTAGTGAAGAAAACAGAAGTATAATAAAGAGATCATATTACTAGTAGAGGACGGATGCTGTGCACGTTTGTTAATACTCCTACAGTGTCATTGACAACAGACAATGTAATTATTACAACTGAAATGCAGTTCATAATAAGCAAGGCGGTTGTTAAGTTTTTCAAAACCTGGTGGAAATTCTGCTGCTTGGCTTCTTGTTAAATTCTAAACTTTTTGCCACCACTAAATTCTGTCACCCTCTATGACTGCACTGGCCCAATAATAAGATGCTTAGTTGATGTTCATATCTTCCCAACTGCTCTGTATATACATATACACACATGTATTTTTTATAGATCATAATGAATATACATGGATATATTTACAAACATTTATTTAAGTTTGTATATATATATAGTAAGCAAATAGTCCTTGTGTTTTTTTGCCATATTTAAATAATCCACCTTATAAATGTAGATTTATGTATGTACTTGATCTCTTTCTCACTCTCTCTCTGTCTATGTGTATATGTACTATGTATGTAATAAAATAATTTTAATGATGATAACCAATTCGTAAGGAGAACGATGCTATTCTTGGTTGGTCTAAGAATCCTTTTGTTCATGATAAAAACCTTCTGTTACAGAAACAGCTAAATTGGCACAAAAAACATGCTTTTTCTTGAATAAATAAGGAAAGGGAGAGTAGCAAGCCAGAGAAACTAAGAAGATATTGCAGTTAACAATGGAACTAAAGTAGCTTATATAATGTTAACAGCACAGAGGCAAGCAAGACAAAATGTATAGATTAGAATAAGAATAGTGAAGTTATGATTCTGTTTTATTTCCATTATGATTTTCATTTGCAAATTTTAATATTTTTACTGAAATATTTTACCTTGTATAAGTACATGCATCATGAGCATAATATTAGAGTCATATGAAAAAGATTAATTTAGGATGTATTATGAGCATGTTAACTGTTTTTAGGATAGAAAAGTAAAACAACCAAAACAACAGATGGGCTAAGGGGCTGCTGCAAGTTAAAGTTAGAATTTTTTATTTTATTTATTTATTTACTTACTTACTTATTTATTTATTTTGCTTACTGTTATCTAGTGCACATGTACATGCACATATATGCAAGTGTTCTAATAATAGACCATTGCTAAAAATCTGCAGAGACTGAGTCATTCTTTCATTTTATTTATTATTATTTTTTTTTTTACTGTAATGTTCACATGTGTGTTTATTGCTGTTACATATAAAGTGATTTATTAGTTTTTTTATACATATTTTAGCAGAGGAATATAAGAAGAATATGCATAAAGTTGTATTTCAAAGCAGCACAAAGTCCTGTCATCTTCGAGCTTGTTTTAGTCACATTTCTCTTCCATTTCGGGAAAAGAAAAACAGTAAAGTGAATAGAATTCTTGTGAAATTAGGAAAGTTTGATGGTATGAAGTTATTAAATAATTATTATATATCTTCCAAAAAATTCTATCTGTCATGAAGGCTTTAATTTAATTGACTGTTTAGCTTTCTTCTTTATTATGTATTGCACACAACCTAAAGGAACCTGCCAAAAATTTTTCGAAGTCTTGAAATTCTGTGTTGATATATATGTCGAGAGACATATATATATAATTTATTTGTGAATGGATTATTTAGTATATTATCTCCTTTGATAAAGGTAGCTAGAATTCTTTTTGAAATGTAGTAAATTATAAGGATATTTTAAAACTGAATCTTGAAGAAAAAAAAATTTAATGGAAACCTCAAAAATGAATCTTGAATAAATTGAAAATGGAAATTTTTAATAAAATTAAAATTGTAATTAAGTAATATTAAAAGTTGAAAATGTAATCAATAAACCAAGTAATTATTCTTATTGACCGGAAATTAGTTGACTTTTCAAGGGGAACAAACCAACTTCCAATCAATTAACAGCAATTCATAAACATGAAGATGTTTTTCTTTAATATCTTTTTATTAATTAAAGAATTTACCTTCCAGAAAATTTACAGCAACACCATTTAATTTACTATGCCATACTTACAAATATATAAATAATCTTATTACCTTTAATAATTTTAACAAGATTGAAAATTCAGAAATTTATCTAGAGTGCCTTTCTTTTAATAAAACTAGTACTTCACAAAATATAGTTGACTGTCTAGATTTTCAAATATTTAACTACAGAAAGGTTCTGCTGTATGACAAAACACGGAACTTCTATTTTAATACTGAAAAATTAATAACCTAGACTTCCAACATTTTGAAGAAAGTTATTGGAAATACTATATTAAATCAAATACAGTGCATTAAAAATATTTGCACCAATGCGATAAATGTACAACAGAAAATTCTACTACATATTAAAATGCTTAAAAATAATCAAGTACCAAATAACTTTATTAACCATTGGCTTAAAAGAGCAGCCGTTAAGTACTCAATCTAAATCATTTTGCTGATATGGATATGAAAATTTATTCCTAAACCTTAAAAGGCGGTATATGTTGGATGACTATCAGTTAAAAGATTTGTAAATAGTGTAATTAGTGAAGTTATTGTATATAATGTAAAAATAATTTTTTCTGGCATTTTCTTTATTCCTGTTACTAAAACTTTCTCAGTCTGTTTAAGAGCTCTTGAGTAGTGAAGATTACTTTACCTTTTTTCCTCTTTCTGCTGCAACAATTAGCCAGAAATTAATTGATTTCTTTCGTTTGGTCAGTTTAAAGTTAAAATTTCAACAGACGCCTGTTACACTTGAAAGGGGGTTCTACAACCACTTCTTTCCTGCATTCTAAAAACAGATTCCAAATATCCCCGCCTACAACATAGCTTCTCTCCTCTGCCCGTTCATTCTATAATCTGGTTCGGATTCCAAATTTCATTTTAAGTGCAAAGTAACAGACCTGTCTCAGTTTAAAACTAGCAAACGCACAAGTTAATTAATTCATCTTCTGGCTATTTATGTATATTATGTACATTTCCTTTTCATGCATTTTAATTTTACCTTTTTGTCTTTACCTTTTGTCCTTTTGTCTTTGAATAAAATTATATTCACATTTTCTTACTTTGTTAATTGTTAGATTTTTGATGAAATTGCATCATTTTGAATAGTTTCATTCTTTTAAAAATTTCGGTTTGGCAACAATTTTTCATCGTATTTCTTATGTTACTGTTTTTAAGAGACTGAAAAGTTTAAGAAATTAAAAAGTTGTTTCTTTTTGCAACGGTAAATTGTTTAATTACTTTATTAGGATAATTAACATTTGTATCAAGGGATATTGCTTATTTCATTGTAATATTTTATATTTTTCCGGTACGTTTAAAAGCCAGACGAAGGCTGGCCGCATAGCGGCTAGTATATATATAAATATAAATCAAAAAGGAAATGTTGCAATGAAATTGAAAATATTTTTTGTTCCTTCTATATGAAGTTTTAACCTTTCTTCTCCTGGTAAAAAATTACCAAATATTTCAGTATTATATATATACATCGAAGAGCCATTACATTATGTTAATAACATGTAAAACCACCTTTTGCCTTCAAAACTGCCAGTATCTGGTGTGGCATTGGCTCCACAAGGTGCTGATACCTAGTCCAAGGTATTTGGTACCAAGCACTCACCAACTGGTTCTGCAATTCGCACACACAATAAAATGCTCGAGTGTCACATAAAGTATTAGATAAAGTAATACTGACAGCTGTTCTGAGAGGTTGGTTTCTTTGTTTTATATCACTTCTATTTCTAATGATAGTGCTAACCTAGTTTTTATTTCTATCTCATGTGTGTATGTATGTAATAGTCTATGATGATGTACGAGATTCGGCAACCTGTAATAGTTGTTGACAAGTTCTTACAAATTGTAAATCATTAAAAGATTGGATACATATAATTAATCTTGAAAATCATATTTGTGTTGCAGTGTTTAAAAAACTGAAAATTTTAACGCTGCGTGTCTTGAAATCAGAATATTTCCCTTAGGTTTAATGAATGCAAGAATTTTTCTTCATGTAAACAACTAATGGAGTAAGATAATGATTGTAAAGAATTTTGGTTTGTTTGTATAACTTTGAAATAAAATTCTATTAAATTAAAGGCTGTGATCTTAAAAAATAAAGTTTCATGCATATTTAAAAATAATAAAAATATGTATGTATTTAAGATAGATTTTTATTTTAGGGTTTAGCAGTTGTGTGTTGCTTCTTGTTCCTTCACCTGTCACATCCCGATTATGCGGCTTTTTGTATCCCTCTTCCCAACAAATTGACTTATCTACAAAAAGGAGTTTTTATTTATCTTGTTGTTTAAATAAAGATGGTAAACTTCAAAATGAAACCACCGAGTTGCCTACTTCTGAAACAGAAAACAAGGCTCGTGAATTAAAAGCAGTATCATCCAAGTCACTGGAAAGTATGTAATACTCAGTTGCATGTTTCAAATTGTATTGAATTTCAAAAGATGAAATTAAAATTGTGGCCATTAAGGTGTATAATTTTGCATAAATGGTTGTAAAATACTATGTTAGTGACCAAAAGTGTGACAGATTCGGAAATCTCTATGTTATAATGAATTTTTAATTTTTTTATTTCTTTATATTGTAATTAAAAACTAATTTTTTTGAAGAAATGATGCAAACTTTTTTAAGTGGTTGAAAATAAGTTCACATAAAATTTAAGTTATACGGGATGAATAATTTTGTTTTTTATACACATTTCAAAATTAAGTAAGGAGGAAAAAAACTACATAGGAGACTATTATGGGTTTTTTTAATTGCTAAAACTGTATGAGGCCACACTTCATCATAGTAACTGCAGCACATGATTCAGGCATAGAATCGGTGAATTTCCTGAATGAATCTTCATCTATTTCATATTGGAAACTACAGTTACCATGATATATAGCTGTATAATGGGTTTGGAGATGATTGCCATGGATTCAATGAAGACTTATGATTGGAGTTTATGACTCAGACTGTATGTATAGCAACATCCTTATTTAAATTGAACTGAAAATAAAATGTAAATATGATTTATGACAAGCTGAAACACACTTCACATTTAATGTACCAATTTTCCTGGCATAGTAACCGATTTTATAGAAATATTCATGATAGATCTGCAAAGTGCTATTTTATGATGGACACAATCACTGTTGAGAGTCATTTGGATAAGATTTGAATTCCACATGCCTTTGCATGACGTATGTCCTTGTATCATGAGCATATCATGATTCTTTTATGTTCAAATGTATGGCAAAAGAACACTAGATGCAAGAAAAAATCAGGCCATTGATCACTAATAATGACACATAATAATTATCATGTCCATAAAAAAAGATTTTTGTACCCATGCAAACATTTTCATATGGATATAGAAGTACTTACTTAGTATACTATTCCATTACTTAGTGGTAATTTTTAGCCAGTTATATATGTATGCAACTGATTGAAAGAAATCTTTTCTATGCAGAGTTCTTCATTTAACCTGTACTCAGGAGGACTGTTTGTGCAACAATATAAGAAGAGTTTATTTGCTAACTTTGTTCTGGGATTAAAATTGTTCTATTCATTCTAGCAAAATTTCTGTCATTCTGCTTAGAACAAAGCATGAAACATCTTTACCATACATGCTTTTGATCTTTTTTTTTTGGCTTCAATGATCTAGTAATTATGCACATAATGTCTTCACAACGATGAGCTATCTGTATATTATTTATTCCTCATTTTATACATTAATATTAAGATTTTAAGATAACTGACAAGGAAGGTCTTTTAATCTTGAACTCTTAGTTTTTTTTTTCCAAGAAAGTATATAGAAATCTATTCATCTAGAAGGACGTAGGATAAAAATTAGCTGCTGTTATCCTATAGTAATAAAAAAGGGGGGAATTATTAAAGCTAGAGATTTCAATCATCATTTGTGAACTTTCTGATGAATTTTGTTGTGAATAGCAAACTTTCTGATGAAATTCAAAAAAACTTTATGAAATCTGTAATGCAGCACTGTATAGCTTAATATACAGCTAATGTAATTAGACTTGGGTATTACAATTTCCTGTGCATAATCATTTAGCTGCTAAATTTTTTAACATTATGTAGTTCTAAATAAGAGGGCATTTGAAATTTTTTGTATATCACTATATTTTGAATAATTTCAATGTTTTATTGAAAATGCTTCCTTAATTTTACTGTAAAATTTTAATCTACATTTACTTGAATTTTAAATAGATTTGTCAGGGGGGTATAGTTGATTCTATATCCTCATAGTGAAAAGCTTCTAAGTTAGTTTAAAGTTAAAATTAACTGCTAAATTCTTATAGATGAAATGAAAGTAAACTAACAAAAAGTACAGTTGTTTGGTCATCAAAGGTTAATTTTTGCTCAGGATTTTCTATACTTTTAAGAATTCTTTTCCCTGTTATAGCCGTAACATCATCTTCTCCATTTGTATTCTCATCCACATCCTCCTCATCCATATCATCAGCCTCAACAACCTCTTTGTGGTTTTTTCTTAATTTACTTGTCCTGTACAAAGTCAATCCAAATGACCAGGAAAGGAAGTCCTCGTCATTTAATGGGCAAGCATTTAATGAGTTCCAAAAAATTTAGATTTTGAATTTGGAAAGGTACTATGAGGGCAATTAACATAGCCTAATGCTCTCAGTTTGTGATAAACTGCAAAAAAGTTAAGATTTTGCAGTGTGGAATTTTCCAGTTTGGTTCCTTAATGCTTGCTGCTGAGATTAAATCATCCTTGATGCCAATAAATTTCTATTCAGCTTAAGTGCGTATTTGGTACTTCAATGTCAGTTTAATGACTTAAATTTCTTTCTAAAGGGCCTTTGTCAACTGAATGGTTTGTTACTGCAACGATTTTCCCCATACAAATTATACTGTATATTATTACATTCCTGCATCTGAGATAAATGCCTGTGATGAATTTAACTTCACGGCAGTCTTTAAACAAGTATTTGTCATCCAGAGTTTGACACAAAAATGGAAATTCTTAAAGAAGAAAAAGTTACAATATTAAATAGATGAAAATCAAATTTAGTTGTATGATACCAATACAAAGAACAGTGGGTGGTTCCACAAAAACATCAAGGAATTTTCCAGACATTTCTTTTTTCTTAGTGCTGCTCTTCTTTAATTGAGTCTAACTGGGCCAGTGTTTGACTGAAAATTTGTCCAGAGGGATTTGTTGCCTATGCTGCTTCATCATTTTGACCCTCACCATCCTCCTCCTCATCAGCATCATCTTCCTTTTTGTCCTCCTCCTCCTCATATTCATCCTTATTCTCCTCATCATCGTACATCTATCCTTCTTCTAATCATCATTCTTATCCTCATCTTCTCACTGTTTTCAACATCTTCTGTGTCATCCTTATAATCATACTTAATCTGATTCTCATGAATATCCTCATCCCCCTCGTCCTGTTTATCATCCTCATCTTCCTAATCCTTCTCATCAATTTCCTTATACTGATTCCCCTCTTCCTTATGCTCCTCATCTTGTTAGTGCTACTAATCATCCATGTTCTTATCTCCATCTTCAGCCTCCTCAATTTCCTATGCATCCTGATCCTCATCAAAATGCTCATCCCTGTAATCATGATTTTTAATAATCTACCTTCTCCTCACTCTCCCTCTTATCATTATAATCAGTTTGTTCATTATTCTCCGTCTTTTCCACATCATTCCCATTCTGATCTTTATTTTCCTTATCTTCAACTTCATACTCATCATAATCCTTATCATCATCAAATTACTCATCCTTATCCTGCTTATCATCCTCATTCCCATCTTCTCCATCACATCTTGCTTATCCTCCAGATTCTCATTCTTATCTTCCTCTTTCTCACTCTCATCTTTATCCTCAGCCTCATAATCATCATCCTATTCCTATTTTGCATCCTGTTCATCCTTATCCTTATCCTCCTACTCCTAATCATTTTTCATTGACATTAGCAGCGGCATCCTAATCCTCACCTTTCTCATGTTCCACATCTTGATTCACTACCTGATCCTCCTCATTCTGATTATCCCCATCCTGATCCTTATCTGTCTCATCCTCTTCATCCCCATGCACATCTTTCTAATACTTGTTTTTATCATTTTTCTCCTCATGATTATCCCCATCCTCCTCTTCCTCTCAAAGCATTGCAGCATCAGCACATTTTTTTAAGTAAACTGTAGTTAAATTTTTATGCTTAAGTGATGTTACATTATATATATTTATTTAAATGCAAAACTACCGTCAGTGTTTTGTGAATAATTCTCTTTCTGCAAGCCCTGAATACCTTTCTTTTAATTTTCAGTCAGGTTTTCAGCAGTCAAGTTGACTGCCAAAAAAGATGTTGGATTATATTTTTAATTCTAAGTTATGTCTTTATTTGGTGTGATAAATAATATAAATCCACTGTGGTCTTATAGAATTATACAGCAGAGATTTGAAATTAACGAATTTTACTCAAGAGGCTGTTAAACTGAAAAATTCGATGTTTGAGAGTTTGAAAGTTTTTGATTTCTGAGAGTCCAAGGGAAGTTATGGTTGGTGAAGTAATAAAAAAAGATTCTTGCTTGTTCAGTTGAAGAGATTTGTCTCTGAAAATGAATCTGGGGACATATTAATTTGTTAATTCATTCTTTCATCTTATAACAATCTGGGGGGGAAGAGAAAGAGAGAGAACTAAAGTGAAAGCAGCCTTTATCATTTATAATGGGATTATAAGGAATAAAATGGTTAAATTTTGGAGTAATATTAGAGAATTAAAAAAAATTAAAATGCATGTTGCAGTGTGTTCAAAATAAAATGAAGTAAGTACAAAATTTACAGTAATTTTATTTAAAAAAAAAGGGGCCAACTCTTTAAGGAAGATGGCTCCTAGTTACATTATCCTTGAAAAAAGCCATGAAAACTCCCATGCATCTGGTTTATTCATAAAGATTTTAATTTCCTCAACATGATGATATGTTAAGCAGTTTATCACATGGCTGTCAGTGGTCTTGTACTTTTTAAACTTTTGTAATTTCTTTCAGTTTACTAATTGCAACTAGTTAATTGCAACAATGTTAGATTATCTGAATACTGTGAAGCAAATGAGGGCTATTTACCGAAGGTGGCGGCAGATCACTTTGTAAAGGAAACTTTGTAAGAAAATCTGGCTCATATTCATGTAATATATGGGGACAACTACACAGGCAGCCCGTTTGTCTGGGACTGAACTCCGCTCAAACCCCTAGTATTTGGTGGTCTTTAACCACTCGTCCATTGATAGGATCACAGTTAGTACGAAACAGATTGCTACTTTAATAATTTTTTTTACTGCACATCATCTATATGATACATTCAATTTGCACTCAGCATATTTATTATCATGCACTGTGTATATTGTGTGAATCACACTAATTTTTTTTTATATATAGGCATCTTTTTACAGTAAAATGGTGTCTAGCGTTTCTTATATTCTAACCTAATTTCTCAAGGATTAAATTTCCATCGGTTTCATTTTAAGTTACTGTGTACTAAGAGAAAAAACATATCTTTCAACTTTTGCCTCATCATTCATTATTTTATATTTTGTTCCAGGAATTGATCTGCTTGGCAGTTGTACAAATTATCAAATGTGCATTTTGAAAATTTAGAGTCACTGGATAGTACTGTATTGCCAAGTCTTGTTATTTTTTATGATTTTTTTAATTTCCTGTCAATAGAATGTTAGTAGCTAATTATCTTACTGTTGTGTATTTTTAGATAAGTATATTTCTTTCAGAAAGAAAAGTGAGCATTTAAGGTTGAAAAGCTTTTTGCTTGGCAGCGTTTCTGAGTATGTAGTGCATGGACCACAACTGGTCCCGGAAGCCTGCCCTTGTGGTTCTCCCAGATTTCCAAAAAAATAAGAGGATTAGTTAGATTATTTAGATATGGTAAGGCTTACAAGAGCTATATGGCTAGAGGGAGGGATGCCTTTTTGGAGTAATTTCTAAGAGAAACTGGCTCATATTCATGTTACACATGGGGAAAACTACGAAAACCACCCAGCTGGTACACCTGGGTTCAAACCAGAGTCAGACTTTCAGTATTCCACAGTCTTAACCACTTGACCACTGATGGTCCAAAGACACACACACAAAAAATTCAGTCTAACTGCTCATACCTCACTGTTATCAAACATAATTTAAAGAAAATGGTATGCAGTCATACTAATGTAGTCGTTTCTATATTATCTCCTGCAAGAGCGATTTAAAGCACTATTACTGTGGTGCCTCATACCAGCATATATCCAAACAAAAAACAGCTATGCAAGAATCAAGTAGCTCATCCATCTCATTAATGTGAGTACCAATATTCATTTAGTTTTTAGTTACAAAGGTGAAAATTGTCAAACTTCTAAGAACCTTGAATTATTAAAAGCAACTATAAATTTTCTTCTCTTAACATAATTATATAAGAACAATAAAAAATTGAATGAATTTTAATTACATGTATTTTAAAGATGTGTGTATACTGTTAATAACATATTCTAGAAAATTATTTTTGAAGGAGACAAGGGTAAAGTGATCTACAGAACGTTCTTATTTATAAAAGTGGTATTCACATGAACACAGTTTGAGAATTTCTGTTGTAAAGAAAAACTTATTCCTGTTACTTGCCCAGATTTGGGCTAATTTTCCTTTGACAGTTCTGCATCTAACTGTGTTTATTCAGCAAAAATTAGAAAAGTAATTAATATCTAGTTGTAATTAAAGTTTTCCACCAAGAAACGCTCTTAATAAAGTTAGAAGGAAAAGCATCTTTAGTGCAGGTAGTAATCACCACCCAAATGTATGATTTTTTGACAACCTTTTGCTAGTTTTTCAAAGGCTTCGGCCCTGAAACTTGGTGGCCATGAGTCCAAAAACACATCAACCTCATTTCGGACGTCCTGTGCGGAATGGAAGATAACAGCAAGATGTAGTTGCAAGTGTTTAAAAAGGTAGAAGTCCATGTTGGGCCTATAGGGGGTGACAGAAGATCCCATTCGAGTCCGTACAGAGTCCAGCCAGTGAATACAGACACACGTGGTCTTGCATTATCTTGATGGAACATTATCTTTATCTGCCAGAACTCAATTTGACATTTTTACTTGATAGCAGCATGAACATGGACTAACATCTTGCTATACACCTTACTGTCGATGTTGTTACCTTTTTCCAGATTTTCTTTGTAGATAATACCATGGCAATCCCACCAAATAGAAAGCATGATCTTTTTGTTAGTCAAATTGTGCTTTGCGACGCTGTCTATGGTCTCTCCGAGTGCACACCAACCCCCTTTTTGGCCTGTGCTGTTGAAGTAAATCCACTTTTCATCACAATTGACGATCCGGTCCAGAATTTTGTCCTTGCATTGATATTCAAGCAGATTAGTGCAGTCTACAAGTTCTCACAGGTGGGCCTTATCAACAACAGTAGGTCAGCCAGAGTGCTCTGCTTCTTGAATGTTTTTGAACTTTCATACAAACTTTCAGAGTGTCATATGATACAGCATTAGTACCTAAAGCTCTATATGATATGGTGACATTGTGTAGCTGACTTTTTGCAACAAAACTGGAAGTAAATGATGATTCGAATCTGTAACATGATAGTTCCATCTCATACACCTTGTACTTTTAATGATAATGATATTTTTTTACAAATTTCACAACAAAGTGCTCTAAAGCAAGTCTCTTTCTTTCAAGTGCCAAAAATTGTTTGACAAAATATGCTTAAATATGCCATTAAAAACTGTGTGTGCTGACAATATTTAGGGTGGCAGGAAACTTTCATTGAAAGCTGGTATTTATATAGTGTTAGACAGAGTAATGCAGGTCTTCCTGTATTATTTCATTTTCATGTAATGTTGATTATAACTAGCTTACTATTTCTTTCTTTATTAAATATTTTTTACAGGGAAAGTTATAAAATTATGTTATTTTTTATGTCCTAATGCAGTTTGAGTTCTACTTTCAATGCAAACAATGTTTAATCACGGAATTTAGTTGCTTGGAGCTAAAGGTATCTAAGAATTTGAGATATTAAAATGCTGTGATAAGAATTGCTTCTTTTATGTGTTTCTCTAGATCAGGGATAACCAGTTAAATTTGTTTGAAAGTGACCAGACCATTAAAGCTATGAAAAGTTTAGGTTTCTAATTCATTTTTAAGTTTTGGAATTCTAAATTAAAGGTACAGATCTGGTGGATTGATATTTTCTTATTGAGAGGTCAATGATTTTATCTTCATTTACAATTTTTAAAAATACTGTTTTTAAAAAAATGGTTTAATGTGCATTTAACTTGAACAGATAGGTTTCTGAAATTTCTTATGAGTTTTAAATCTACATTCATTTCTGATGCATTTCAGAGAATGCTTAACAGTTTTGCAGTCATTCAGTGATTCAGTGTCAGATATTTTGGTTTAGTAATTTTTAGGCAGAAAATTTCTCTGACAGCTATAAATATTGGGAAGTATAGGGCATTGTTTGACCCTAAAAAGTAATTCCTTGCATTTTAAGTTAGACATTTATTTATACTTTTCCCTAGTGAAATGAAATCTGATTGCTGGAGAATCGGAGTGGCACACTGTAGCCAATATTCTGAAAAAGACACTGCTGACTATTTGACTGTTATTTCTTTTCAATCAGAAAAGCTGTAGGAAGACAATTTTTCGTAACTTTTGCTCTAATGGAGCAGAGGGCATGGCTTCTACAGTGGAATTTTCTTGAAAGTTCTTCATTCCAACCAACTCCTAATCTTGTAACTTTCTTTTTATGCTGTGTGTTTGAAAAGCTGACTAGTTGGTATAATGCAGTGGTTCTCAACTTTTTGCTTCCATGTACTCCTTTCACCATTCCTAGATCATCATTCCCCCCTCTTTTCCTAAACAAAACATACACTTACAATTATTTTGATTTAGATTATTTTTAAACATATTTTTATAAATTAAATAACTAAAAGTTACAGAAAATATTAATAAATATAAAAACTTGAATAAAAGTAGGTTTCATATTCGTAAACTGAAGCTAAATAAAAGGCTGGCTGCATTCTCCCATGAAAGTATGACATTCCCCCAAGGAGGAATTCTCCCTGGTTATGAACCCTTTATATTTGGGTTAATGATACTAGCTGCCACACCAAAGGGGGCCTAGGTTCAAATCCTGGAGAAGACATGCATGTTTGTAAATGCATAATGTATGTGCAGCAACTGCATTTAAAATACATGGTGAGCCAAAATCCTTTTGAGCGGATGATGGTAGGGAAGAAGAATAGGGGACATTAATACGTCTCTCGGAAACCTGGAATTCCATTTAGGGTGAAGACTTAGCACATAACAAGGTCCATTAACACCTGATATGCCTAGATAGATATGCAGGTGCCAGCCTTTCTTCACCCTTGTAAGTTTGGATACTGTGTTAAATCTTGCTATATGTAAATTGCATTTTATGGAAACGTTTAAGTATGAGAGCAAGATTTGTTAGTTCAGCCATTCAGATGATGAAATTTACTGAGTAAACTTTCAAACCCAAGTGAGCAGGGTAGCTACATACATGTTTTCATGATTTTTCTCATGTGTAACATGTGAATGTAAGTAAGTTTCCTTACCTAAGTTACTAAGTAATGATGCAGCAAAAGTGATAATTAGACTGACTGGCTGTGCATGACCCACTTGCTTCCATTTGGAAACTTTTGTAAAGATTAAACTTAAGGCTTCATTTTGGTCATAATCTTTCCAGTTGCATCATAATCACGAGTAGCTGAGTGATCATGACTGTTGAATGCTGATAGTTTGATCCAAGTTCAAAACAATGTAAATTGGCAGCTGCATAGATAATTTCATGGTTTTCCCCATGTGTACAAGAAAATGAGCCAGTTTTCTATAGAAAGTGCTCCACAAAGACATCTTGCCTCTTGGGCAGATAACCATTATGTGTTTTGCCATCCCTAACTAACCTGACCTAATTTAATTATAATTTTAATTTAAGTATAATACTAGTTAAAGCAATCATCTACGATTCTGGTGTATACTTGTATATACATTACTATGTTTAATAATTAAGATTTTTAGTCTCTCAATGTTTGAGCAAAGCATGAGTATGTAGCACAATGCAGCTGGAATCAGTTATGTCCGTCATCTGATATCATGGCTTTTAAGTGCAAAATTCAAAGGCTAGTCAAGAAACAGATGAATGAACATTTGGCCTGATTTAGAAGGAAAAATTGAGCAATAATATTTATGTGCAGCAGATGATAGGTGAAATAAGTGTTATCTGTGGGAAAGGATGATTGATTATCTTATGATGAAAAAAGAAACTAATTGAAAATCCAATTTTCAAAATTCCTTTTCTAAGACAGCTAAAAGGTGGAATTGCATTGAGTCAAATGAAAATATAAAAATTATTTCTCAGTGAAAATTGAGGCATAACATGATGCTAACAATTTGCCTGCATTTGGTCAGTAGTGTACTAAAATCTCTACTCATTTATTCTCTGTCTACTCATCTTTTTTATCAATATAATGCAAAATATATTAAAATACGTTTAAAATCTAGTCCATATTCATTCAGAACAAACCATATGCAAAAAACCGGAAGGACAATTGCAAACTGTATGATAAGTTCAAAAAATGCCAAAACCAAAAATTAAAAGGGAAAAAGAAATTTACATGTCTCACTGCATCGTCATCAAAGAGTTGGTTCAATGAAAGAAGTAAGTACATCAGCCTGTTTTTGAACCAGCAAAGACACAGAGTTTAGTACTTAAACTAGCGGGCAAGCCCGGCAGCTGAGCGGGCTGCGCCCGCTTGTTTGCCGGGATTCGAAAGTTGGACAGAACTACCAGTGTTCACCGATACTGTATACACATTCCCCATGCGGAAAATCTCGAAAACACCCATGCAGCGGCAGAACCCGCCGCTGAGCGGGTTGCCCCTGCTTTATTTACCTATGTATTCACAAGATGCTCCATACACGTTACACATGCGAAAAATTACGAAAACACTCACGCGTTCGCCGGGATTCGAAAGTTGGACCTAACTACCAGTGTTCAGCGATTTTCTAGCTGGCAAGCATGCCACCTGAGCGGGCTGCGCGCGCTTTATTCACGTATGCATCCACAAGATACTGCATACACATTCCTCGTGCGGAAAATCACGAAAACACCCTTGCGTTTGCCGGGATTCGAAAGTTGGACCGAACTACCAGTGTTAACCGATTAACCGCTCAATCGCTAATGGGCCCTTGTACGAAGTGTAATCGCTGAAATTTTCGGGTATGATATTCCAACAGTAGATTCGTTATTAAAATTCTTTTTAGTAAACTTCAACTCCTATCTATAAATTTTATACCCAGCATCTCTTTTGTAATTTTGTTTCATAACACTAAACTGTGACCAAATTTTCGTACCTATGGCAACCAGCACAGGAAGTGCCATTTTTGCCTTCTTGCGCGCAGTAGTGGTGTAGTGTATTCAGCTATGGCAAAGCACTCTGGGGCAATCTGCCTAAGGGGAGGGATGCCTTCGTGGATGATTTTTTCAATGAAAACTGGCTCGTATACACGTTACACATGGGGAAAATCACAAAAACACTCTTGCAGCCAGCCCGTTCTCCCGGATTTGAAAGTTGGACCGAACTAGTGTTCAGCGACATTGCCGCCCAGCCGCTAATGGGCCGTTGTACGAAGTGTAATCGCGAAAATTTCCGGGCTTATTATTCCAATAGTAGACTCGTTATTAAAATTACTTCATTTGAATTCCTTTTGGTAAACTTCATCAGAATCACACCCAAAATGGCATCACTATATATATTAATGCGTATAAGTGAACTAAAAAATCTGATGTATACACCGCATGACGTCCTTGTACGGAATATTAAATTATATGCAGTTTTCCTGCATTTCATTTAAACATATTGAATTAACAGTTAACGAGTTTTGAATTAAATGTACTTCGTCGATATCGCATAAACCACAACAGAATAAAAGCATTCTTAAATTCACTATATTTATTTGCCACACTTCGGCTCTAAAGACAGACGATTAAGCGCCGCTTACCTAATGCGCATGCGCTACTAATTAATTCAGTTCTCACTTCGCGGTAAGGCAAAAAATGCATAAAATTTCAAAATATTTTCATTAAAAACTGAAAAACATACAAAAACATAAAACACCAAGTACAGTTAAAGGAATTAAAAAAACAGTTTTTTTTCCAACTAAAACTCCGATCTGCACGCAAAAAGCAGCCAATAACTTAAATGACAATTCCAGAATGAATCAAGCTTAATTTAATTCAACATTACCTCAATCATCTAGAAAAATGGCTCACATCTTGGAGGATTGCAGTTAATACTGAAAAATCAAAAGCAATTATTTTTCGTAAAGGACAAACAAATTTCACTCCACGTGGACGGACGTCTTCTGTTCGATGTAGAAATTGACTGGGTTGACGAAGTCAAATATCTGGGAGTCATTCTAGATAAAAAATTGACCTTTCAGAAACATCTCAGGGAAACTGTGAAAAAAATTAATATTACGCTTGCAACTATGCACCCACTTCTTGGCAGAAGAAGTCATATGCCCGTTTCAAATAAACTCATCTTGTATAAATCTGTACTTCGACCAGCATTACTCTATGCTAGTCCTGTCTGGGCCACGCTGCCAAAACTCATCTTCTACACATTCAAGTTCTTCAAAACAAAGCCTTGAGAGAGATTAGGAACGCGCCATGGTTCATTCCAAATTCGTACATCCACCGCGATCTCAAAGTAGACACAATCCAAGATTATATTCAAAAACTTGGCAGAAATTTCTTCTATTCTGTTCTCACTCATCCTAACAACTGCATCAGCTCTCTTAGATGCTCTCCATTTCCCAGAAAAAAACACAAATATCCATCTGACATTCTCCATCCTTAACATCTGTTACCCATACTTGACTCTTCAGTTCACTGATTTGGACCTTCTACTAGCAACTCACCTTATTCGTCGACAGATGGCGGCCACTTGATTTATACTTACTTCTTTTTGTAATAATAGAGAGAGAATAAAAGGAGACGTTACTTTGTTGTTGCGAAGCTTAGTTTCTAGAGATTGGCAACAAATCCACTATTCTGCTAAGCTTCAAATGAAAGCAAATATGTCCGCTACCATAACTAAAAATTAGGCTTAGCCGCACTTGAAAAACTTTTAAATTGTTGATAATTGCACAATTATTGCGCACTGGTTAACTAAAACTTGTTACTTTTTATGAATTCCATTCGGTTATTTTACGTCACTGTTAGGAACACCACAACATATTCTACATGGGGTAAGGCCTTCGGCCCAGGGACCCAGGTGTACGGACACCACTCCACCACCTCTAGGTTAACTAAAAGCATAAAAATCTGAACCGAAAGATATGAACAACATAATTCAATCATTTTTAAAGCAAAAAGTGTACCGTCTTTTTCCGAAAATAAGACACTGTCTCACTTTCTTTTTTGGTCCAAAATATGCGCTAGGGCTTATTTTCGGGGGAGGGCAAAAATAAAAGTATATTTATATATTTTTATTTAATATTTATTTTACACAGAATACAGAAATTTAAATTTATTCAATTACAGTCATGTCATCTTCTTCTGGAACATCGTCATGAATAAAATTCTGAATTATATTCTGATTTTCTTTCAAATCCATTTCTTGTTGAATCGTTGGTCCGAATCTCTCATGTCTTGCGATATAGCTATCGTTAAACGAATACTTCTTGTCTAAGTAGCCTGTTCCTAGTGCATTGGAAACATCACTATCAGTTATTTTGTCCCATGAATTTTTTACCCAATTCACTACTTCTTGTAAGCCTGGTTTTACAAAATTACCTCGATGATTTCTCACCATTCTGTTTTCAATATATTCATTGATTTCCATCCGCAAATGATCCTTGAATGGCTTGTTCATTGCAATGTCAAGTGTCTGGAGGTAACCAGTCATTCCTGCCGATCATTCCAATCATTATTTGATCAATCTTCCTCTCAGCAAGAAAGTTTTTAACGTCTTTAGCGCCGTGAGTGCTGGCTGAATCCCAAATTAGTAAATCTCTATTCTGACCCCTCAACAGTGGTGGCAGCATAAAATCAACCCACTTTCTTATAACTGCTTGAGTGCACCAGACTTTATCACTTTCAATAACATAAATTCCTGAAACACCTTGAATCTGGTCTTTTTTACCTTTAGTGATTAAAAATGGCGATACTTTCGTGCCATCTAGACGAATCGCCAAAATACAGGTAACACGTGCACTATCGTAACTGGTAGAAGGAACGTAAATTGACGAAGAAGCCTTGTGGTGAACTGTCATTTGAGCTCCTTGGCCTAGTAATACCGCGGTCTCATCCATAGCAATCATGTTGGAGAGTTGGTATTTCAAAAAATCGATGCCATCAACAAAAAGCTTAAACGCAAGTGCACGCTTAACAACTTCATTGTCTTTCAGCTTAAACAATGTTGTTGATCTCCTTAGAGACAGTTCATATCGTTTAAGGAAGTTGTCGAACCAGTATAACGATGCTTTAAATTCTTCTGTGGATATATCAAATTCAGTTGCTGCTTCAAGGGCAAATTTTTGAATATCAGCCCTGCGCACAACCAAAGCCATTGCTCTCCTGCCTACAATCCATTCCCAGATGCAATCTTCCAACTCAGAAAATAACGGCTGCCGACCTGATCCAACTCTGCGTTTTTTCTCATTTCCTTGGTCCACCAGTTGACACAGGTAATCGTAGTCTGTACGCCATTTACGAACCATGCGGAGATCCAGCATCTTCTCTTTACAGAATGCTACAAGATTTACACCCCTGGAGTCTTCCACGATTCCCTTTTTGTACTCGACGGAATAGCTCTTTCGTTTTGTACTCATTTTAACTGGGGTTAAAAATTATTCACTTTATTTTTAAATAAAATTACGTATGAGGAAAAAATCAGACTTACAAGACTGAAATGAATGAACGCTGTATACCTGCACTGTCGCTCAAAGTAGACTGCTGACTTATGTTGTATTTTTAAGATAAATTCCAAGAATTAATTTGAAACGAACTCTAGAGGTAAACAATTAATTTCTCGGAATATTTTGTTTCAAACATTTCTCTGAAATACGAGTATTAGGAAAGCTAAACTTATTATTACTTAATAAATCAACAGCATTTTTTAACGAATTCTTTTTGTCACATTATTTTAACTAGGGATTATTTTCGGGGGATATCTTATTTTACAAAAAGTTCCGAAAATCACGATAGGGCTTATTTTCGGAGGATGTCTTATTTTACAAAAAGTTCCGAAAATCACGATAGGGCTTATTTTCGGAGGATGTCTTATTTTCAGAAAAAGACGGTATATGTTACTGTGAAAGACCGAAATTGGAGAATGTCAAAATTCACCAAATACGTCGGTGAAAGATCGAATATAACATTGCATTCTTGTACATTCGGACCCTCACCGGTGTATGTTGACAATCACAGATATGCTGTGGTGTAGGTCGAAAAGAGAGGCGACTGGCTGTTTCCCATAAATGCAGTTGTAAAAGCAAGGGCCTCTTGTGCAATTCAAAGTCTCATAATAGTTTAAGTTGTTGCAATTAATCAGATTTGAATCACATAATTTAGTAAGTTTTTTATTACTATTATTTTATTTTCTCATTTACTACGTACTGTGTAATTAAGAAAGTTTTTTAACTTCTATTATTTTCCTTTCTTATTTTGAATGTATTGTGTGTTTTAAGCACTTGTGTGTTTTTCGCGAGTGAATTACGGAGAAGAAAATATAATATTCTCATATATTCAACATTCACCATTAGTACATGGTGAATGTCGATATTCACTGGTGTAAGTCAGAAATAAGAGTATTTGGAAAATATTTCGGACATACACCAAGCGACTATGTGAATGATGACATTCACCGGTGAAAGTCGACATTCTCCAGATTTCGGTGTTTCACCGTTACATATATATATTCTAAAAATATTTATTCCAGAAATATTTTCTAAAGATGGTTCAAAGTTCTATTCAAATACTATAATAAATCTAAAACGATGTGCAAAGGAAATTAAACAAATAAAAAAGGAACAGTTTCTCACAGACGATTCAGTGCCACTTACCTAATGCGCATGCGCTTTCGCCATTCGAAACCGGCAAAACCCGAGAAAGGCCATTTGCACCTGTCCAAAAAAAAGTGTTGGAGCATTTTTAATGACCCAGCTAATTAGACTCCTAATAAGCAAAACACTGGAATCAACGGAAAACCCCGTTAGAACGTGTGGGAGGTTTAAGTTTCAAAATTTGAAGCAAATCTGCTGATTAGTTCCCGAGTTACCAATTTTTTTGTGCATTTTTAATTAACATTATTTTATTCTTAGATTTTTTAATGATGAATGGCCTTGGTGATTTGAAGCATTTTTATCTCCAGCGGCTGTTGCCCTTTGGAAGAAATGAGCGCGGAAATTAGCGTTTTCGCAGTTTTTAATTAATATCGCGGCCGATTAAAGTCGTATATGGTATTGACGGATTCGGAGAATTTTTTCGAATCCGGGGATATGCGTCTCGAAATTCACCTAAGCGCCGTTCCATAGATATTTGCGAAAACAGAATTTGACACGTAACCAAATCCTTTTTAATAGAGAAAACCGAGAAAGAAAGTGGGAAAATTAGTTTTTAATTAATATCTCCGCTAATTAAAATCGCACGAAGACGCGAATGGTCAAAATGGCCTCCCACGGACGTCCCGAATCCAACGGTATGCTTCGCTAAGCCCGGAACCCAGACGTTCCGGAGGAGTTGAGGTTACAAACAAACACACAGACGCGCACAGATTTTAATATAATAGTGTGATGATTAATCAAAGTAATCTGCGTCTTTATTAATCGAACTCCTGCAGGGTGCAGTAAGTAGTGCATAAAATCGAAAAATTATATCTTCAAAGTCATAAGCAACTTTAAAAAAATTTATTTAAATTAATTTTTATTTATGTGGAGCAGACTAAGCCAGTGTATTTAACTTGATCTATCATTTTTTCTACAAATCATTTAATCTTATGTTATTTTAACATAGATATTTACGAATTTCATTCTCACACTGATTTTTAAGATTTTAAACATATAGTTTCAGTACCATCATGAACACTATACTTACTGCAAATTTAAGCTCTTTTAAGTAACACATTATTATGTCTTTTGATTATAACATTATGTAGCACCTCTAGCAATAACATTTTCATTGCATACCTTTACTTTGCTGGATTCTAACTGAAATAAATTTACGATGTGCTTGATGGAAGCATGCCAAATTTATGAGCTAAAGAAACCATAACCAGCATTTCCTGATTCTATTACAGTTCCCCCCTCCCCAGAATAACAGTGTTCCATGATGACAGAACTTATGAAGACTAACAAGAACATGGTTTATTTAAGATACTGGAAATGAAGAGAATTTACAGTTGCAAGAAAATTAGCTGAAATGGATCAAAATGAAATCTGCTACCTCTGCATGCATCAGTTTTTTAGAACTTTGGACACACATGGTTTTGACAGTTTCTGAATCTTTTCTCAGTGAAAGTCAGGACAAAGACATTGTGGTTTATTATCAACATAAAAGGACTCCATAATAATTTTAAAAAATTACTTGAAGCTGTTCTGAATGCAAAGATTCCTCACTGAAGTTAAGGTCCCTTTTCAAGTATTCAATAATTAAAGTTATGCAGATTATCAATAAGGGATTAAAATTCGTAAAAAAAAATATTATTAAGATTTCTGGTTGCAAAAGCATTTAAAGACATCAGCTTATTCAGTTTATAAGTTATAGTCAATATAATACATATAGAAAGAGCAAATGATATGAACAATATTATTAAAAAAAAATTTACATTTTAGTAGTAATGTTTTTAAAGTGTAACCTAGAAAATTATCCTATTACTAATGGACGCATTCCAGTTCCAAATCCTTATTTGACCCTTTATGATGAATCCGTTCCCTGCAACAAAATTTTCTTATTTCAAATTCTACTACTTAATTAATTACAACTTAACATAAAATTAACCGCAACTGCACCACTCTGCTGGGTGAAAAGCACATCAGTGAATGGAGACTTTTGGATGTAAAAACAAGTCTCAGACAATGAAGGTGAATTCTTTATTTTATTATATTATTTATCTAGAATTGTATATACTTCATATTATATTTGGTCTTAAAAATTGTTTGCATTATTTTAACATTTACTGCATTTTACGGTATACCCAAAATTAAATTTTGCCCAATTAATCAAATTTCTTTAAAAGCTTCCTGTAATTTTGCCTACAGAAGTTTGAAAAATTATTAAATGAATCTAGTTTCCCTTTTTCACCTACTTGTTTTACATGACAACTTTATAATTTTTTACATTTTAAAACTGTTATTTTCTTTGAAAAATTTCATGAAATAATTTTTATTTTTAAGGTTGGACTTTAGTCATATGCTTTATTTTAATTAATCACATCGCTTTAACAGAATTGTTAATTCGTAGCCATGCAGGGCATGAGTTAACTAATGAATAATTTAACTTCAGTAAATTTGCTTAATTAACTATTCTTTTCTATAACTACAAAATTTCTTTTGGCATTATTAAATTGTTCATGAAATAACTCAGAAAAAAGGTTATTTTTTTTAACTTCTCATGACATTAATCCACTGATGATATTACGAGAAATGCAAAACTTCATTTTGCTTGGTTTTGTTTAAGTTGCAATGTTACTTTTTATTTTTACTCAGCAGCATTATTTTCTTGATCCTCTGGGGGGAAAAAATAAATTTCACAACATTTCTTTTATAATAAATATGCGCGTCTGTATGTTTTGGGCTTAGTCTGCTCCAAATAAATTAAAATTAATTAAAATTTTTCAAACTCGCTTATGACTTTGAAGATATAATTTTTCAATTTTATGCACTACTTACTGCACCCTGCAGGAGTTGGATTAATAAAGACGCAGATTACTTTGATTAGTCACTCTATTATATTAAAATCTGTGGGCGTCTGTCTGTGTGTTTGTTTTTAACCTCAGCTCCTCTGGAACGGCTGGGTCCCGGGCTTAGCGAAGCATGCCGTTGGATTCGGGATGTCCGTGGGAAGCCATTTTTAACATTCGCGTCTTCGTGCGACTTTAATTAGCGGAGATATTAATTAAAAACTGATTTTCCCCTGTGTTCTCCCTATGTTTCCCACTTTCTTTCTCTGTTTTCTCTTATAAAAGGGATTTGGCTATGTGCAAAATTCTGTTTTCGCAAATATCTGTGGAATGGCTTAGGTGAATTTCGAGACGCATATCCCCGGATTAAAAAAAATTCTTCGAATCTGTCGATACCATTCTCATCTTTGTGCGACTTTAATCGGCCGAGATATTAATTAAAAACTGCGAAAACGCTAATTTCCTTGCTCATTTCTTCCGAGTGGCAACAGTCGCTGGAGATACGAAGTTGTTCTAATATGCACAATGTTTAAAATGCACTATTTAAAGTTTATTAAGGAAATCATTAAAAATTATCTTCGTATGGATAATAAGTCTATATTCTCAATATTATTCTTATTAGAGGAGGATGTTGAAGTGCAAACTTTTCCAATTTATTGGAATTAAAATGTCAGGTACCACATTGAAGCAATTATAATTTAAGCATACTGTCTGTTTTAAGTGTTTTGTTTTCAATATCTGCTCAGCTTCGAGGTTACAGTTCTTGGCTTCACAAGCTTTAATTTGCTGTGAACTTGAAAGCCTCGGAATTGCTGCCGTTTTAAAAGAATTTTCTCTTTGATAATTTTTTTTATATCTGTATAAAGAACACTGTTATCAAGGAGAACATCAGCAGTGAAACATACCTATGTATCCAACAATGTAAAGTACATTCTTAGAGTCCTCGCTATCCGGGAGAGTAAAATGAAAATTATTAGTAATAATGTTCTTAAGTGTAATAATTACATTCAGTTATCACTGCTTTGTGATTCAAAGATTTAATCGTGCTCTGTGAGTTAGAATAAAGAATGAATTTTCTTCCTCATTATTTTACAACTCAAAAATAGAGAAGAATTATAAAAATAGCTATTTCAAACTTCTTTAAAAATAGCTATTTCAAACTTCTTATTTGTAAATAACACAAAGTGTGCTTGTACTACATACCTTTTAAAGCTGATTTTAAATGTAATCTAAATTTGCATGGAATGCAATTCCAAAGTCAGAGCAAAGCTATTTAAAATAGAATACTTCTAACTTACTGTTCAGATTGCAATGTGGGGGCATTTTGAGAAATATAAGACAATTTGATTAGAAATCATGAATAAAAAAAAAGGGGGGGAGATGTCTGAATGGTGAAATGGAAAAAGTTACAAGCTAGTGCAAGAAGTCTGATATTGCAAGAGAGCTTAATTTATATTTTAAAATCTTAAGTTGATATTTTAATCATAATCAAAGCGATCAGATTGCCTTTTGAGGGTTTGGTGTTGGATTCTTCGACATTGCTTCTGCAGTACGTGATCCTTTCTGTTCTCAAGTAAGAGACAATGTAGAATACTAGCAGCATTACTATGGGCTACAAACCTGCATGCTAGCATGAGAAGGCTTGTATCTCAACATAGTATTTTATCATGTAGCCTTCGTGTCAGTGAGCTGTTTACAAGAATACCAGTTATTTGTGTTCTTTTGCCCCATTCATTATCATTAGATTGAATCGGACCCATGAGCATTTAAGGTAGAACCAAGATCAGTGCAATTAAAAATTAAGTACTCGATTTAACTTCCTAAGGGATTTTTGAAATGTTTCGATATGTAGAAAGCTCAAGAATTTATATCAAGTAGAAAATATCATAGAAAGAGGTCATTCTAGAGAAAGTGTTTCGCTGTTATGGGCATGAACAACAATAAATGCCTTCTCTGATCATCATATGTTTGCTATTATATTCATCTATTTGTGCTGTAGTTGGTTCTGATATGATACTTACAGTTGATAAAGCATGATGATTACAGATGATCATGTGGAGTTTGCTTGCTTCAGATTTATATGGAAAGGGAATTAATTAGTTTTATATGCAGCAGCTTCTAAGATCACTGGACTTGAATGGAGTGCATTAAGAAAATGAATTCTAGGTCACATTGATCAAGTGTGTAATATTCAAGAGTTCTCATAATTATTATTATGAGAGCACTTACTAATGTCACAACATGCCATCAACAACACTGTTGAAAACATGAAATGCTGTTTATTGAGGAAGCATTTCAACTAGAGGATTAATTTTTCAACTAGAGGGTTACTTTCAACTAAAACCATAACAGACAAAGTCATGAAAACTGCAAAGAGGTTCAGCTGCACTGCACCAGAAGCAGCCAGCATTGGTCAACAGAAGAGTTCTCCTCTATGTTAATGCCATACTTCATATGGCAAAAGTGACCAAAGAGGTAATCAAAACATTAGGCTGGAAATTCTGCCCAAGCCATCCTATTCCTCAGACATCGGCCTATCAGACTGTTACCTATTTTGGCCATGGATAACCACCTATGGGAATGGTAGTTCTGAAAATACAACAATGTCATAAAGGATGTATAAAAATTTTTGGGCTCCAGAAAAAAGGATTTTTACAAAAAGATTCTTTCTCATTGGGAACATGTAACTGAAGCCAAAGATGGTTATTTCAAAAAATAAAATGGGTGTTTTTGTGGTCTTTTTATTTATTATTTTTTAAATTTTATTTATTTATTGTACTTTAAAGATTTTTGTGGTCCGTTTTTAATGATTGGCGAAAACCACATGAACTTTCTTAGTTACCGGATAGCTGGCATAACTGGTATACTGTTGATTAAAATAAAAAAGATCTATTAAAACCCTGATAGATTGACATCATACTTTGAGGAAATAGTGAACTTCTCTATTTTTGAAGTAAGTTCACTTAATGAGTATTTCTCATTACCAAATTTACAAGCAAAAAGTTATACATTAAGCTCTTGCTTAGTAGATAGCCTGACAAAGATGTTATGCGTAGTGCTGCAAGCTTGATTTCATAGCAGTGAAGTTTCCTGGTTTTCGAGCACAATCTCCCATTTGCTAGTAGATCAGTGAATCCTCTGGTTTTTAAATTTTAACCTTTACCAAGGAAAATGTTTCTCAGTAATAAATAAAATTTATTGAATTAATGAAACTTAAATCGTAGAAACTCTATCCCCCACCCGAAGATGACTTTCAGCATAATTTTTCTTATTAAATTTTATTTGATCTGAATTGTTTTAATCTACTGCAGACATCTGTAGAACTTTTTTTTTTTTTGAAGATTCTACCAGTGCTTAATCATTTAATATTTGCTTTTAATTTTGTTGTGCATCAGTATATGGTGCATTACTGAGTTTATTCATGCAGTAATATGCACATTAATTATAAATTGGATGTTCATCATATTTAAAAGTGCTTTTAAAAGCAAAAGCTTTTCTTCTAATTCTTTCTTCTTCTGATTTTTTTTATTAAAAGCGTAAGAAATTGACAAAATAAAATTAGCTAAAGAAAATAAAGTTTTATATAGCAATACTTTACATTGAAATTGTGTGTTAAGTAGTATAATAACCTCCTGGAAACTCCCAGTTTTCACATGAAAAACCTCCTGGTTTTTTATATATCGAGGTTGATATCTGTGGGCTTTGTGTTAGAGATAAATGTTAATTCTTAAATTCTTGGTGATTTAAATTCATCAAAGCAAACTAACACAACAAAAAGCACAAAGAATATAGCATTCTCTTAGTGCATGTTCTGTATCATATAGAAGAAAAGCTAAATATCCCAGTTCCAGAAACTTCAGTTTGGTTATTTAAGCTGCATGCAGTCTTGCATACAGCTGCTTGGTTATTTAAAACCAACCAGCTTGCTGATAGTCGAATAGTACTGTCATGCAGACATTCTTCAATAATATTATATAAATTCTAGTAACACAAATTAAAGCCCGGAACAGCTGCTTTTAAAATATAATGCCGTGTAAATCTCAGTAAATGCATGTCACTTTAGGAAAATGAGTCCTTGTTTCAGATGGGGCTCAGGCAGTTTTGTTGTTTTTCTCCTAGTGAGTTTTAGATTCTGTATCGTACTATGCCATTGCATAATTTTCAAATGAAGACTTCATTTCTATTTCTATGTTAGGTACCAGAAGAGAAGAACGGAAAAAGGTGGATTATGCTGCAACATTCACTGAGAGAAATTTTATTACTCCTTTGCGAGCTATGAATGATTACCTGTTAAAACCAAGGTAAAAGTAAGGATTAAAATACTTTTATTATCAGGTGGTGTAAGTAAAATGTATTTTTTATGTTACTGTGCAAGCTTTTTGGGCGGTTGCAGGAAATGTTAGCTGACATAAGCTATTGTTATATCTATTATTGTACATTTTTAAAAATTATTTGTACTTAAATTTCATCAAGCTTTACATATTTAAATGCTATTAGCAAAGTTTGATGAATTGCATAATTTTATTTGGTATAAACAAAAAAAGAATGACAGTTTTTTACATTATTTCCCCCCCCCCATAATTAATGCTGAAAATGCATTTTTCATAGGGACAGTTTTATTGGCAGAGAATAAAGGTTATTAGATATTAAAGTTAATTTTATGCCTTGTGGGTAATTCTTAATTATTATTATTTTTTAAACTTATTTGGCCTCAAAAGCTGTTGAGTAGAGCTCTTCAGTAACTATGGGATATTATTAAATCATTATATTGATTTAGATTGTGCTTTACGTTGCTTGCCTAATAGAAGGAAGTAAAATTAACATTTGCTTTTCAGTTGCAGTTCTTTACTTTGTATGTTGCATTTTCATATTTTACATATTGAAATTTACTAATTACTAATCAGATTTCAAAAACTGTTTACATTTATCCAGAAGATTTTGAAGGAATTGAGGGATAAACCATAAATATTATTTGTGTTTCATGTATTATTCCTAAAGATTTAAAATTCTTTGAGATATGGGAAAACTTAGATGAATAAGTACCATATTCTATGTTCATAAATTAAGTCTGATAATCATTAAAAGTGGCATTAAAGCTGTAAAATTTATTTTCTACTGTTCATGATTTAATTTGTCATTATTGTGTTCAAAATTATTTTGAGTTTAATTCTAGCATAATTATGATCTGGAATCCTCTCATTCCATGGTGAGAATAACATTTTAAAAAATAATCAATGGGAAAGTCCTGATTATATAAACTGAAAATGAACAAAACTTCTTACCTTGATTTACCCCCAGTAAGATATGAAAAGAATCATGATGAGGGAAAATTAATTTCCCCTTTGTCAGCTATGAAATATATCATGAAGAGGAAAAACTAAAATAATCATTATTTATTAAATGATATTGTAATCATCATTTTATAGTTATGCATTATATTGAGTGCTTGAAAACGTTCATTGAATTCTTAATTACGTTTGTTTAGTAACCAGTAAAAAGATCATATGTCCTGATTTTTAGTGTTTAAGTAAGTTTTTTACCAAAAATTTTCTGCAATTTACGTTTTCAAATTCTTTCAAGTGTCCTAAAAGCGTTTTGTCATAAAATCTGGTTTGCTTCTTATAAAACTCTTATACCACTTCTTGTAAACATGGTAGAAGAAAGGCTCTTTTTAATTTTGTTTTTTGGTTTCATGCATGATCTGCTTTTCAACAAAGGCAGTCTCACTTTTTGTTTTAAAAAAAGTTCAGTGATATATATTATCAAGTTCCTTTTCTTACCCTTGACAAAAATGATGTCAAATTGTTGCTTTTGGCAGTATGAATAAATTTTAAGGGCAGGAGTAAGTACTTCTGTAAATTTACAAAACTTTGTGAAAAAGCAAGGCTCTCTATAGTCAATTCCACAGTTTGCTATTCTTAAATATTTGCTTTAGTGTCCTCAATATAGATCGTATAGATGGTTTCAAAATCCTTCATAATAACTGATACTTTAGGTTTAAAAGGGGCAGTACTTTTTATAAAAATATAATTTAATAAAAGAGTAAGAAGGCAGTGCTTTTTCAAAACATGTTAATAAATAGCAAGGCAAAATTGATGTGGGGATATAAGTAGTTAAGCCATTTAAGAAACCAAACTAAAATGGTAATGTGTAAAATAATATTATTATTCAAACTGTGGTGTTCAATATATTATGTTCAATTGGTTAGTACTAAATTTTTTGAATAAACGTTCTGATAGTAGAAAAAAACTTTTAAAAGTTAACACCCAGTACAATCAGAAATAATAATAATAGCTCTAATAATAAATAAATACATAAATAAAAGTAAAATATTACTGAATGCCAAAAAATTTTGTATTAATAGGAAAAATTCTTTCAATTTCAAAATATATGCAGTGTGTCAGGAAACTGAAGGTGAAAGAACTGAAAAACAGATTGGAAATAAATCAACATCAGATGAATAAATGCTAGGGTTAAAAGGCAAACCCTTTCTTTGTGCTAAATATTAGATACTCTTAACTGCACACTCTGGTCACTAACATATATTTATCTCCGAATGTAGACCTTTTGCAGTTGGAAAAGGTTTCCAGAATTTTTATAAACCTTCCTTTCATTAATCCCATGAGCTCAAAATCAAAAGTTCAAGGTATTTAAAAATGTCGCTGAACTTGGTATACCTTACTAAATGTTGCAAGCATGTCACCAAGTACTCTGTGGGAAACTTCAAAGTCTGATAACTTATTTTCTATCAAAGCTACTTATGTTTGAATATTTATATCTATAATTTCACTAACTGAAATATGATAGAAACTGCATACTTCTGAAATCTGACTAAATCTAAAAAAAGTGTAAACAAATTCATGGCAATGCTAAACTAATGCACATATATTTGCACTTATTTATAACAGACCAATTATCAATGATTATATATCAGTATATAATACAGACAAAGTCAAAGATCTGGAATTATCAGGACTTTGGCAACTCTGGATGTGGAAATTTCTGGATTTTAGATCATTAGTTTAATCTAGTAAGATGACATGTAGACATGGCAACATTGAGGGCATCACTTATTGTTTAGGTCAGATGAAAAAATGCTAGCCAAATTGAGGTGGTAAAAATATTAGAATTTTTTGGAACACTAAGCAACAAAAATTAGTGATGGCTACTGTTTGTCACCAGGGTGGAGTGAAAAAATACATTGTATAACTAACATGCACTATCCCTCAAAAGAAGTGTATTGACTAATATATCGTCAGAATTTTTTTCAAAAATTTTTAACTTTTACCTTCATTTCATGCAACAGCCTTGAAATTTTTCAATTTTTTAATGGTATGGTAAAACCCCAAAATTTTGTTAAACTGTTATACAAATACAGACTGCTCCTCAAACGTTGTGCATTAACTAGCATAATAGTCGCGAATTTTTTCAGAATTTTTCTGCTTCATCTTCATTCTCTGCAAAAGCCTTGAAATTTGTAATTTTTACATTAATTTTCCATATTATAGCAGTGTGATATTTTTCACACTAACACTGTTGATGTGCAGCAGTAAGACAACAGTGCATTATGTGAAGTACTGTAAACAATCCTCTTTTAAAATAACAAAACTAAAATATTTCTGCACGTGTTGGCAGTCTACCAATTGATTGTATCAGCATGTGTAGAGATTGCATCACCCAGTTTCATGTTGTATGGAAAGATAGCATAAGCCTCTGTCATGCTGTTCATTATCTCAGTGAAATATGTCATCAATTAGAGACAAAAGGTACCCTATTATTGATAGTTCAAGGGACCTTAATTGTAATGTGCTGCCCACATGAGATGTGTTACAATATTACACTTGGGTTTTACAATGGATACGGGTAGCAGTAGCACCTCTATAGTACCATGGGTGATTGAGGTATTGCTGTACCCCACTAATTGTTAAGCTTCACTCCAGTTTGGAATTCCAATAAAGAGTACCCTGTGGGGGCAGTGGTGTCCCACTTCTCTTTCTTTATCGTCAACGTCTTGAGAGGATTTTGGCTTGCGGAGTATTTTACTCAGCACTCAGACACTTTATGCTTAGAAATATTTATACCTTCTTCAGGATTCACACCAGGGCCCTTTAGTATAGCAGTTAACCTCACTAACCACAGGACTGTCTGGTTGCTTGATTTGGCTACATAAGGCATGTGTAATGTGTACCCTGAAAGTCAGATGTTAAAACATGCTCCACAAAGCATCCCACCTCTTAGACAGATAGGCATCATATGCTTTGCCATAACCAAATAAATTGAACCAAACCATCGGCTATAGAAGGGCGATTCGGGACAGTACAAAGCAAAAGTCAGTGTGTTTACAAAGAATTTGCTGGCAAACCTGAGGAAATTTTGGGTAGAACTTCAGTCTTAGTTCTACATTGTGCAAGACAGAAACAGAAAAATAAGAAAATCTGAATGGATTCATATTTTAGCATCAAATCAGAAGCTGTGTTAAGTTTCTTTTTATGTTCTCACTGAGCTTTCAGTTTATGAGTCCACACTCGGACTCACTCCTTCTTACTTTACTTTGTTGTCTTTTTATCTTCATTATTAATCATCACTTTCTTTATGCTTACATCACATAAAATTCAGTAGTAAAATTACACAATTTTTTAAATTTTCAGTAGAGTGATAAGTGGTGCCATACATTTTCCTATTTTTTTCAGTCTTTTCTCAGTTCATCATATCAATGTTCAGTTGTTTTAAAAAGATAACCTATACATTTTTTATGTTTTTTAACTTTATTATTAAGTATCACTTTCTTAACATTTATGCAGCAGTAATATTCAATAGCAAAATCACAAAATTTTTAAAACAGTATGATCAAAATTCGTGGTACAGTGTTAGTGTTGCCATAAATTTTTTAGCCCAGAAGAAATATTAATCTCGATCCTCAATTTTGCATTGAATCACTTTTGTTGTCTGTTTCACTTTCCAACAATGGCCAGCTGCCTAAAATTGTTACTGTCTAAAATGATAAGCAAATGTAATGCTTTTACTAAATCCAACTTGTGTAATTTCATGGATCCAGTTAGTAATTAATACGAAGATAGCTGTGTTTATAGCTTTTAAATTGCTAGATTTGTGAATCAGTAACTCAAAGATTAATTAAAAAAAATTAGATATCTTAATGCTATTCCAAATAGCAACAAACTAGAAAATAAAAATACTCATGTCTGAAATTATCTGTACATGCATAAAATTATGGTTATCTCAGAGACTGTGAACTATAATTTTATGAATCAGTGTGAAATGATACATAGCAGTATAACATATAAATCCAAAGGAGTAAAATAATAGCACTGCGTATTATATAACTGTAGCATGAAACAGTAAAAATGCTAATAATATGCTCATGAATTTAATGATGTTGCATTTTACGGGTTCATAGATTTGGAGTAATTGAGGATAAAGCTTGATGAAGAATTAAAACACAATTTGTTAGCCAGTAAGCGCTATTGCACAGGAGAGTTCCAAAGACACATTTACACTTGTCAATAAAGTACAACAAACACACTGAAATAATCAGCAAAACATTCTTCAGGCTATAACAGTGAAGACAGCTTCATGGCAAAGCACTAAAATACAGCTTCTGACTTGGTCGATCACTCTCAAGCTAATCTCTGAACTCAAAACACTACTTTTGCCCCGTACATGCAGGTCATATATCCTGTTCGCTACCGCTAAAAGGAGAAAAGTGCTTCCTCAGGCCCACGCGATCCGAGAGTATACTCACGCACAGGGCCGGGTGATTTTCCCCGTTAAGCCTAATTTCATTTAAAAAATCATAATTTCATTGGAGTGAGTTGAAATTTATAATTGAGAATCGTTAATAGTATCTGAATATACTATAATAAATGTTTCATGATATTTATAAAAACAGTTGCGAATTTTAAAGAAAAATATCGTTTTAATGAAAATGATTTCATTTTAATGAAATTTTATATTTGCTGTCAATAAAAAATGGATGATTTAAAGATTTTAATAAATTATCTGTAAAGCTACATGATATTTTCAAATAAATTTCACAAATTTAATGAACTGAATGAATTATTCACATTTATAAAATTTTTGTAATGCCTAGTTTTCTATCTTGCGTTTGGCAATTTCTTTAGAGAAGTCAAAAAATGAACTGTCTATTTTTCCTTCAATGTATACAAATGGCAAAAGTTTTATATTATCATTATTCAAAATATAATAAAATATAATAGCGATAATATATGAATATTCTAAATATAGATGAAATAGATATAGATAATATTATAGTTAATATATGAGTCTTGAAAATGGATAAAATATGATAATAAAATATAATATAGGTAACATGAAGATTCAAAATATAGGTAAAATATTAGAAAATTGAATATAAGAAAATATAAGATAAATTTAAGAAAGTTACTACATGATATTTAAAAATTTTGAAGCTTATGATACATGCACGTAAATTGCTCGCATTATTTTCCACGTAATCAATTATTTCAGTATCATCTGAATAATCATATTCACTGTCACTTGTAGTAGAAAAAATACTTTCCTCCGTTTCACTATCTGTTTCGTTCATTAATTTCGAAATCTCGCTCTCACTTAAATATTTTACTCTTTTCGCCATGACGACTAAAATAAAACTGACCCAAAATATAAAAAAACACGCAAAATCCAGCAAACTCCAAACTGTGAATGATAATTTCACCCCCACCTCTAACCGATAAACATTCCATCCTTTCCATGTTCCGTCAAAATATAAACACTCAGAGCGCAATAAATCAGGACCCTTTAAATGCCCGCTTCTCCATGAGCAATCGAACACGTGCTGGTTGTTTACATTCCCCGAATTCACCAAAAAAGAAAAAAAAAATCTAGGAACTGACGTGTATATTGAAGGTCAACACTCTGTGGAACATTATTTGAAACTATAACGGACTTCCACCGCCATCTGGTGCCATTTAGAAATTCAAATAAAACGTTCCAACTTGAAATCACACCGGTGAGATTGCGGGCCTGAAAACGCAGAAAGGCTAATCACACATATGAGATCGCGGGCCTTGAAGGGAGAATTGCGCGATCACATATATGTGATCACGGTAGCAAACAGCTTTAACCTACCTTCGAAGTTATTCTGGAAAAGCTGCTAAAAATGTGTTGTAGAATGTTCTCGCTCCGTCTGTGGTATATTGCCAATTTTGTCGTCAAATCCGGCAACCCTGCCTTTCCCTGCCACTTTCTGGAAATCCTAACCCTGCAGGGAAGCTATCTAACCGCAGCTGGGCATTTCGCAACAATATGGACTGTGTTTTCTCTCTGAATTGTAGACATATATCACAGTGTATTTTTATGCTGACACTAATACTGTTAACCTCAGCTCCATGCCTCGAGCAATGTGGTCTTCTGGGCACTTACATCTATAGTAGAAGAAAGTCTCCATGCAACTGCTTCTCTAGGGTAGGCCTATAAGTTCTCTATCGGGTTAAGATTGGATGATTTTCCTGGCCATAGTATTTGCTCATTGTCTTCTCTTTCAACAAATTCTTCAGTGAGGTTTGCTTGATGTGGATGAGTATTGCCTACAAATAAAAATCACACCCATATGCACCTCTAAAAGGGTTCTAAGACCTCATTCCAGTATCTCTGGCTGGTCACTGATCTACTCTTGAAAATGTGTGGAGCCATGTATCTAGTCATTATTCTACCTGATACCATCACACCTGCATTACCAAAATTGTTATGTTTCATAATATTCGAAGGAAGATTTTGTGTTCCTTGCTGCTCCCAAATATGAACATGTTTAGAATCAGGTGTTAGATTAAATCATGCCTCATCTGTTAAGAGAACATTGGAACCATTGATGTTTACTCTAGTTCTGATGTTCTTTGCACTAGTTAAAGCAATTCGTTTTTTGTTGTGAAAACAATGAAATACATACTCTTGACTTTCTGGTATAAATGCTATTTTTACTGAACCTTTTATATAGATTTTGCCATAATGCAACAGTCCCAATCGGAACTGCAGGCTTTGAACTTAATTACCAAGTAGTAGACTTCCTGTTACAGTGGGCAGTTGTTGTCAATCTTGAGAAACAGTTATTATTCATTTATGATCTTCTAAAGGCCTTCTTACAAAAGTTCCAGAGTTCTGAAATTGTTTCATTGGATAAGACTATCTGTCTTAAAATATTCACACAGCTCATTGCTTCCGTGATTGTGTGCCGTACTTCTAAATGGGCCAGGGATTCACCACTTCTCAGATTTTTCCAAATGATACTTGAAACCCATAACAAACTATTTTAATTCCTTACACAGTAAAATCAAACACCATATTGCAGAAATTCCCTCAGATATTCACCTTGTGCAAAGCGCTTCGCTCATCATCACATAAATTTTAACTGGATATCTTATGACTTTAGACTGGATAATGCTGTCTTTTATGCATTCTGCCCAAAAATGGTTTACATTAATTGGATATTTCATGAAATATCATTATTTTTGTCTATGTAAAAATAAATTTGGATATGAGTAGATTTTATCTCAGATAGTGGCAACAAATTTCTTTTAAATAGCTGAGTTCTTTTATTAAACTTGGAGGACAAATATGGTATGCTTTGCCAAGTGGCAGCACATTTAAAAACTGATACAGACAAAAAAGTGAGGTTCAAGAATAATAACACCTCTGGTGCTGAAAATTGCCCGGATAAAGAGAGAGCATGAAAAGAAACAGAATCTTTTTAAATTGCACAGCAGAAGAAAAGGAACACACAAGTTTAAAGATAAAGCTCAAGCTTTCAGAGAGAAAGGAAAAATACAGTTTTACTTTTGTTGCATGCAAATACACTGACTATAAACTTTGTAGTCATGAGATACTATAAAACATACCTATGTTTGAGTGGGCTTTCCTGTAAAATTAGAAAACTGTAAGACAAATGGTCATTGGATAGAAAAAAGATAGAAAGAGGATTTTGAAAGCTTTCAGATTTTATATTATGCCCAAAGGGGCGTTTTTTTGTCCAAAGAGGCAATTTTCCCTGAAAGATTATTAATTTCATTTTGCATTGGTTCACTATAAATGTTGGTTCTTTTTCTGAATTGTTGCCACCAAATGTTAGAGCCTTGTGTTATATTTAAAGAAATTAAATAATGAAGAATCTGTGTAAATGTACATATGTTTCTCGCATTGTGATAAAACAGCGGTACCTAGAGCCATCAAATTTTGAATAATGCCCTGTTTCCACCTGAATATGGGCATCTGGAGGCCCAAATTTGGAATTTGTTTTATTATCTATTTCATATTTTGTAAGACTTTAACAATTTTTTTATTAACAAAAGCTCGGCAATAGCAAAATGAGCAATGGCAACTCTGTTTGGGGGAAAAAATGGTCTCCAGCGTACAAGACTGTGTATGGGAAATTCTAAAGCTATGCTGATTTTAAAATTATTTTGCAATATTGCTGTTGAACTGAATTTTATGGTTTAAGTGCGAAGAACATGATATTTAATAAATAAAGATAACCCATAAAATGTTGAAAAAACGCTCCTTTGGGCTTAATGTAAAATCTGAAAGCTTTCAGATTTTTTACTTATTTAATTTTTTAATGTTTTGTGTGTTATCTTTATTTATTAAATATCATTTTCTTTGCACTTAAATGATAAAATTCAATTCAGGAGCAATGTCTCAAAATATTTAAAAAAGCGTATCTTAAGAATTTCCGATACACAGTCTCACCTGCTGGAGATAAAAAAAATGTATATTCCCATACAGTGTTGCCATTGCTCGCTTTGAAATCGATGAGTGTCTTTATCAAAAACATATAAATGCTTTACAAAATATGAAACAGATAATAAAACAAATTCCAAATTTGGGCTTCCAGATGCCCATATTCAGGTGGAGATATACGTTATTCAAAATTTGATGGCTCTAGTTACCATTTTTTTTATCACAACGCGAGAAACATTTATACATTTATGCAGATTCTTCAGTATAATACATGCCTCTAATATTTGGTGGCAACAGTTTAAATAGTGATTCACCATTTATAGTGAATCAATGCAAAACGCCAAAACAAAATTAATACCCCTTCTGGGCAAATTGCCCCTTTGGGCTAATTAGCATTGAGGTAAGCATGAGTTGCCAAATTTCAAGAGATCAAGCAAGGTAGATGTGTTTCAGGTGAAGACAAAGTCATAGAAGAAATCAAAATCTTCAATCCTGTTTCAGTAAAGAACCATGTGTCTCAGACTCCCAGCCATCAACTTCAGCCGCACCCTTAATCAGAGTCAAGCTCACAACATTTGCTAGAGTATGCAACAGATTCAGCATTCCTGAAAGGCCTGTTACAGCCCTCACATCAGCATTATGCGATTTGTGAAGCAGAAGTTGAAAATGTTAAGAAATGTATAGATTCACTGATCATTGTAGACAAAGGTTGTAGTCGTGGTGTTATAATACATGCTTTTACTAGATGTGACTGTATCTGGAAGAGCCATTGCATGGAAGGTGCATCGCATTTCAATAAATGTTGGCCTGCCAGTTAAATTTGGAAGTGATAGTATAATGATAATGTTATACCTACTAGTTTGTGCTTGGCCTTTTAGCTTTACAATGATATTTACTAAAGCATTTATATGTAAACGTGTTTCTCACATTGTGATTACTATTTGGATTGGGTTTTTGTTTCAGTATGGTGAATTCTAGGATGAATTGCCGATATTTTACTAAGACATTTATGTGTAAACCTGTTTCCCACATTGTGATTATTGTTTTTTTTTTTTAGTATGATATTGTATATGATTGCTATGCAGGATCTGTAACTTTATAATTTAAATATCTGCTGGTGCCAACTACAACTCCATTGTACCCCTTAGGGGGTTGAAGCAGTTGTTCTTTTACTGGCATATTAAATCAACTATCATTCTTCAATTATTTAACATGTAAAATAGGAATAGAAACAAAATTCTTTAGCACTTTTCTAGAATTCAGTAGAGAACTTATTCCAAAGGATGAATTTTAATATGAACCATGGTTCTGATTTATTATAAATAACACCACTGTACACTTTGGAACTGTCAGCAGTGGATGTGTGGTTTTGTTTGGCTACATAATATAGTAAGTGTAAAATCTGGATGTCCAATAAAAGGAATAATCTAATATTTGGATGTCCAGTAAAACATTATTTTTGGAAATTTTCCCTTTTTCTGACAGTTTAGGTACGGATAATATGATACTCAAGCAAGTGTTTCATAAATCTATTTTTATTCCGATTAGCCAAGGTTCTTTCTCTCTTCCTAAAAACATCATTATCTGCAATAATATTGGATTATTCTGCATGTTATTTCAGCTTTAAATACCTGCTAGATAGAGAATTATATTTTCATTATTGGTTCTTTTTATAATTGTGGGAGTTAGCAAGCATTTTTTAATTAATTTATCCTGTATACAATAAGATCAATGTATATTTCGAGTGGAATGTTGCACCTGCTGGTTTTCTTTTGTTGGCATAGTAGGGAAGAAAGAGAAAGAATTAGAATTTAATTCACTTAAGCTCTGCTGGTACTGCAAAATTGCACTTTCTCTTGACTTTCAAATTGATCCAGCTAATTAATTCGTTAAGTCTATTATTATTACTCTTAGCTTAATCAAAATTGATATTTTAGTAAAATCCCTCTTTTATTCTTCCATCAAAACTTCATCAGAATTTTACTTGCACTGAAATGCAGATGTAGAGTAGCCTTTTAAATATCGATGCAGCTGCCATAGAATTCTTGAAATATATAAATATAAAATCTGCTATATAAAACATTGTAAGGTCTTGAGTAGACAAGTCTGGAGATAGTTTTAAAAGTGCTTGCATAGACATAGGCAAAGAAATATTAAACAGAAAGTATTAACACAGAACACAATGTTGCATGATCAACTTAATGTTGAGAAAATTTTTTATGAAAGAAAACAAAAATTGTTGCAATTGAGGATTTTTATCTTGTGAATTTTGTTTCTCTGAATATCATAAATGCTTCATTATTTCATAAACAATCTTTCATTTTTGAATTGTATAATTTCTACACATGTTCTTGTTAGATTTTAAATCCAGAAATTTCTGAGTTCTGAAATCAGTGAAGTCCTGATAATTCCAAATCTAGGGCTTTGTGATGTATATGCAGTCTTAAGCATTAATTTTGAGTTAGAAGGTTATTTTTTTAGAATAAAATTTATAGAGGTACTTTGAATTTTATTCATCATGTTTTGCATAGGGACTGGAATTCTATGTTCTGTGCTTAACATTATATCTCTTAATTAATCATTAGTGAAGAAAAAAGTTTTAATATGCTATATAAAGATGTCATAGCTTTAAATAAAAAATTATGCAATAATAATAGTGTTTGCAGTTTTCATGTGTCATATTTACATGCAGTGACCTTGAAGGCCTGAGGAAAATTCAAAGACGCAGTCCATTTGAAGACAACCCTCCAATCTATGTTTATCTACGACGGGATGTTGAGGAAAAGTAAGAGAAATGTTTGGTATTTGATAATCCTATATGTATAATTATGTTTTTTTGTGTTGCATACTTATTATAGTCTGTTACTGTAAAATAGGCACTTTAAGGTCATAATGTTCCCCATTTTAGAGTCCTTTCATGGAGTTATAATTGCAGAGCATTTAATTCTCCATCTCATATGTGATTTTAGTTCAGGTCAGCCTTTATTTGCATTCACTAGAAAATGTCTGAGTTTCTTTATAAACTTACAGATTTGCTGATTATATGTCGAAATCTGCATCTTGATTTTTCTTCTGGTGTTCAGTGAAGTTATATTTAAAATTTGGAAAATCATTGATGGAAGTTCCTGATTGTGAATCAGGAAATGTGTGATTCTAATTAAATTATTTAGAGTTCTGGAAATATAAAGTGTGGCTCACAACTCCAGTGCCATATTAAATTATATTGCCCTTGTATCTGGAGAAATACAGAAGTTGGCCACATCAGTGTGTCCATAAAGATTGTAAAGAATCTTATTAAGCAAGAAATTGGCTTTCCAACTGCACATGATTTATGAAAATTAAATACAGTTTTTTAATCACTAAGTATATTTACTGTGAAATATTACAATCCGATGATTGGATGTTGATTCATAGTTATTTGAATTTTATATTTCCTTAGAAAAAAGATGGATTCTGAAAAATTATAATTTCCGAATTTATTTTTCCGTCTCAAACAGTTCTTAATGTGCATCCAGTACAAGTTGAGTAATGGCAAATGCCTTCCACTATGTAAAGATCTGCCCATTTCTTGGCAAAGATAGAAAAGAATTATTCCCACTATTACTTTTGCATTTGGACTTGGCACATCTATCTAAATTTCCATATTGTCTGAAAGACGTATGAGAAATCATGAACAAAATTGTGGATGAGGAACAGAACTTCCTAATCAATATGTAGCCTTCCAATCTTGTCACTATTTCATAAATGCCTGGTGATCTTGGTGCGTCATCTCTAAGTTTATCAATTTTTGCATTATATTGTATGTATCTTGTAATTTTTTTGTCCCCCCACCTTTTTCTTTTCTTTTTCTCTTTGTATTTTGACATTTGAATGGACGAGATCTGGGTAAAGATATTTGTAGGTCAAATTTAATGCCTGATGTATGAGGCGTATTCGGAAACTAAGTACCATTTTGAAAAAAAAAATAGTAAAACAATTTTTTCGAATCCAATTTTATTTTTACATGAAAATACATGTCTTAAACTATTTTTCAACATAGTTTCCGCCAATGATCAAACACTTGTCATAGCGGGTGACCAGTTTTTGTATACCATCGTCAAAGAAACTTCCCGCCAGTTTCGATAACCACGACTCCACAGCATTTTTTGTGTCATCGTCAGATCCAAAGCGCTTGCCACCAAGCTCGTGCTTCATGTGCAGGAACAAGTGATAGTTGGACAGCGCCAAGTCCGGGCTGTACGGCGGGTGATCGAACTGCTCCCAATGCAACTGTCCTTTACTGAGCATTCCTCTTCGTTTGTTTTGAATGGCACACCTTAGTTTTGTTAAAGTCTCACAATATCATGCCGCATTAATGGTTTCACATCTGGGAAGAAATTCAGTAAGCAAAACGCCTTTCCTATCCCAGAAGACAGTGCACATGATTTTTTGTGATGACATTGTCACTTTGAACTTTTGTTTTTTCAGAGAATGAGTGTGTCTCCACTCCATCGATTGTTGTTTCGATTCTGGTGTGAAATGACACACCCAATTTTCATCACCTGTCACAATTTGATTTAAAAAGTTTTATCCCTCATCACTGTACCACGTGAGAAATGTCAGGGCACTACCAAGTCGTTTTGTTCTGTGAACATCAGTGAGCATTTTTGGAACCCATCGGGAACACAGTTTGCGATAATTCAAGCGGTCAGACACAATTTCGAACAAAACAGTATGTGAAATTTGTGGAAATGCCTCTGAAAGAATTGTCATTGTGAAGCGTCTGTTCTCAAGAATTGCTTCATCAACTATCCTTACCAAATCATCGGTGACTACAGAAGGCCAACCACTCCAAGCCTCAGCGTGGACATTTGTTCGACCTGCATTAAACATTTTTACCCACTTTCTCACCATTCCTTCACTTACCGCGTATTCACCGTAAACTTCTGTCACTTGACGATAAATTTCGGCCGGTTTAACATTCCTCATGTTCAAAAATTTAATCACGGCATGAATCTCACAGTCAGCGGGAGAACTAATTGTCTTAAACATTTTGAATGTGCACAACAAACTGAAAACACAACGTAGAGCAACCAAAATGGCAACAATTGAAAGTCAGTGAACAAGAAAGACTAGTGCGCATGCGCGGGACGCCTACTACAGCGCTGCGACGGCGATAGAATGAAATGGTACTTAGTTTCCGAATACGCTACGTATCTTTCAGTCAAACTAGATCTTAATTTGGTTCACAGACAAACTCCAAAAGATAAATTTACTTAAAATTACAGTTGCACTTCGAGTGCTAAAAAGCCATCAGACTCCTTCTGTCTTAATGAGGAGTTGAGTCTTAAGTGCCATACTTGCAATTTACATCATCACTAACCAGTTAGTTTTCCTGCTCCTCCTAACCAGTAAGGAGTTGAACAAATAGGAGCTTTAAATCACAGTTGCTTTAATTAGAAGGGAGAGTATTATAAATTGGATTCATTTCCCTCAATTAACAACTGTTATTTTTTTCAGTTTGTGATAAAGTAGTATTTGTCAAAAGTAGATATTGCTATCAATGGATGTTGCTAAGATCTAATTTTAAAAATTCAGTTTGTTTGGATTTTACTGCAAAAATGAGTATTATTCTATGTCACGAGTGTCATATATAAAATTGGTTTCTGTGGTAACTCATTAACAAAATTTTTTTCTTCATGTTTGAAACTTCTGTAATAATTCATTAACAAAATTTCTCACTTATTTTTTGTGTATGCTCTCATATTCCATGAAAGTTAAAATCAAGTAGTAATGCTGCAGTTTTGCTCTGATACCTCTCTGTACATATATCTCATTATCTTTCTTTAGATTTTTAAAACAAAATTCTTTTTTACATTATTCTGTTTATCCTATATTTCAGTATTTCAGTTTATAAAATATTATTAAAAGTTCAGAAGCTAACAATGCAGTTTTTAAAATTGAAAATCTTTTGAGTTAAATTGTAATATTTTCAACATTAATGATTATGTTTTAGAGTTCACAACTGTAAGTATTTTTTATTTAAGAAGAGCTGTGAAACAATGATCTGATTTTTCTTTTAAGAAATTTTAATGATAAACTCCTCCTCAAGGTAATCTATTATTTTTAGGTTGCAAGATATAAAATGTTTTGAAACATTCATTTATAAAGTTACTACATTTACTAAAATGTAATTTATAAAATTTCTTGCAGCATTTGATAACTTGTGAAATATCAGTACTTTCTGTTATTTCCGTTTGCCTTTTTTTAAAACTTTTGCTTCATGTATGAACTTTAAATATCCCTATATAATGAAAAGAACTAAAATTGGATTATTCTGTTCAGAAAATCATGGAACTTAAATGAAGAAAAAATTAGGGGACTTGACCATCTTTCATTAGAATTTTTGCCATAGTTATAAGGAGAGTCTGTTGTTGGGGGAATTGACCTTAAGGCACTTGTTCTCTGAAGTAATAGATTATAGAAATGTATTTATTAAAGACTTAAGTTATCTGAGATGTTGATATTATATAACAGTTGATATAAATTGTTTAATTCTGTAATAATTTTGAGTAAAAAATTTGTAATAATTTTTGAGTAAAAAAAGATTAGGTTTCTGCTAAAGGCTGTGAGCCAGGAATAAAGTATGTTATGCTTTTCAGACAGAATCTCAAGCTGTAATGAGTGCTGGATACATCTCAAAGCTAATATCTTGGGTCTAAAGAGTATTGCACATATATCAGGATATTTAAGACTAATTATTGTTATGTTATTGGAGAAAAAATGTGCATACGATAATAATAATAGGGTATCAATATTTCTAAGAATTCTTCCTGTTATTCTTATCTTTAAGGAAAGTGTGTTGTGTTTCCTTTTTAAAGTGGACATAAAGTGAAGCATTGATATATTATAAAGGTTATTTTGTACTTAATTTGGCAATGAAATTATGAAAATTGTTTAAAATGGGTTATTGAGTGTATCTAAACTTTGAACTTCTGTAAGCAATAGTTTATAGTTTAATGAGAATTGTAATTCTATTTTCATAAATGAATAGGAGAAAGCATAAAATCTTATGTGCTAAACACTACTTCTGTAAAGTGATCTGGTAAGAAATTTATTGTTGTCATGTAATTTTAAATTATTTTGTTTGTCTCATTGAACAATGTTTATAAAATATATAAATGTATTGCTGAATGGATAAGTTTGCTGAACAGTGGTTGTTCATCTTGGTGAGGTTCCCTGCAATGAAACTATGGTTGACTGCATGGAGTTTTCATCCTGGGGTTTGACTGCATGAAGTTTTCATACTTTCCCCACATACAGTGTGAATTTGAATCAATTTTCTGTAGAAAGGCATCCATAAATCCTAAAGCAGACAGCCCTGGCATATTTTGCCATAATCAACCAACCAACTAGTTTATCACAATAAACTTTTTAGTGCTAGTCTATAAAAAACAAAATTTATAGGTTTGTAATCATCTGTATCATTGTGTACTGCCTGCTAGCTCATTTTATGTAATATAATGTCAAGGCTTGCAGATCAGATGGAATCTCCTAAATTAATGCATGCATTTTCTACACACCTCTACATGCACACTAGTCATAGGATATGTAAAAGATGTAATGGTGCCAGCTAAAAATAAGATCTCTCTGAATGATCCTATAGTTCACTTGAAAGGAAAGAATTTTAATACTCTCAATCTGAGCAGAGTTTTTCTAGTGTGTTATGTATCTTACTTCCTTGACCATATTTTTATATATTTAGATGTTCTGGATCTCTGCCTGATGACTAGAGTGGGGGAAGAATTTGAAGAAATGTTGCAGAGTTTTTAGCAAAATCAGTTTTAGTCAAAGGTGAAAATTTTGCCAGAAATATGAGGTTTACATAATCAGAAAATAATTTGTATTTTGGAGCTGACATGGAACTTTAAATAAAATTAGCAGCAGATAACCAGTATGGTCTGACTTGATACATTTCTTTTACTTTTGAAAACAGCATACTAGCAATTTTAAAGTTAATCAGCATGTAATTTACTGTAATTCTGACACTTCTAAAAACTACCAACAGCTGAATGGATTTTTTGTCCTTTTTCCTCATATAACTAGATGGTGAGTTTTTCCTAGAAAGTCCTCCATGAAGGCATTTTTTTTGAAGTCAGATAGCCCTTGTGAACCTTGGAATTATAAATTTTCTCTGTATCATCAACAGAATGCGCTTATAAGGCATAGGAAATTTCAGCAGTTTCACCTTTAAAATGCAAAGCAATTTTTTGTTGTTCATTTGGCATCTCATTTTAATTATTTGTAGTATAATGAGGTAATTATGGCGTTTTGCTAAGTGAAATTGATTTTAACGGTCTGTGTTAAAATTTCGAGAACTGGCTTGAATTAAATTGTTTCAGTTATTATTTGAAATTAGTCATTTATGTTATTATGTTTTTTTAGATCCATTGAAGTCTGGGGCAGTCAAGAAGCTTTACAACGGGAACTTAAACGCCGTCAGGAAGAACAACAACAGTATCGCGATAGTAAGCTTACGCAATTCTCTTTCTTATTACTTTTTATTAATACTGACGTATTATTTGTTGTCCTTTATACATAGAGAGAATACATGTGAAATGTTTATTTTAAAATTATTGCAGATTTTCTGTAATTCCTAATTTGTGATAATAGTGAAAAATGATGTAGGCCTTTTTTTTTTTCAAACCTGAGTAATATAGCCGTTCATTAGAGGCAAATGTGATAGTAAAATTATTCTAAAAATAAGCAATTCAAAATATCATAAAGCAAAGAAGGGATTCTTCAATTTTGGATTAAGTTTAATTCTTGCTCACATTAATCAGTCTTTGTGTCCTTGGCCCTTACAGGTTTATCTCACAATCTAAGCAAGGAACACAGGTACACAGAAACATATTTTCATGCACTTTTAGACACAAACATAATTTCTTTATAAAAGAATTAATCAAGCAAAACAGAGGGGATGCATTTAGTGTTCATTCGAATCAAAAGCCAGTTATGAACTCTTCCTTCCCTCAAAATGGAGTCTTTGCAACCCTAAGAGCTTTAGATGAAATGGGCATGTAATGCAGTGTCCCCTCTTGTACTCAAACTCTAAACACCTGTACTTTGTGAAGCATAGACTTGATATTAAATAAGAAATCGAATACAATGCAAATTACTTGATAAACATAATAGAAATACAAAATATCCCAATGCTAATAATACCACATCTATATAAATAGACTGTACTTAATGGCATTGGTTATATAAGAGAGTATTAATGGAGCAGTAATCAAGTTATGTCAAGTAGATAAGTTAACTAGATTGATTATTTATGGCGCCCCTTGCTAGTTTGAACAAGGCACAAATATACGTATGTATCAAGACTAGTAAAAAAATTTTCACAATATGATGTGGCTATAGAAATTTCAATTTTGTGGTTCCTTCAAGTAAATCTATTGTCTGTTCTTTTTCTTTTAAGTTCCTTCTATGATCTTGAATTTTCAAAATTATGTGCATTTCTCTATTGCATTAAATGATAATCTTTCCATTTTGCTCAGAATTGATGTAAAAGTTTAGTGTAATACAATTTTTGATGAGTCAAATTTTCTTTTGTAGAAGATTGATTGCCAGACTTTCAACAAAATGTATGGGGTAGTAACATTATCTTGAACATGGAAAAAAAAAGGGGGTTGGAGTAACAGGTGTGGGCTCATCTAACTCTTTCCTTATATATATTAGTAAGAGGTGTTTATGTTTTAATGACGATTTGACTTCGACAAGAATGGTTGTCATTTGTCCAAAGATTTTCCTTGTAGGATATTTTATACTTCTCCTGAGTCTTTCATAGAACCTACCCCATCCATAAAGCATGAAGGGTAATAAACTGCCATGTTATTTGATGTTTCTCAACCAATTTTTTTTTAAATCTGAATCAGCCAAAATTTGGGAAAAACCTTTCAGAATTGGTTTGTGGTCTTAAAGCTTATAGCATTATCTGAAATTATGACCTTACTATTTCCGCTTCTTGACAAAAAGGTCTTAAGGACAAAATAAAGCTTTTCATTGATGTATCAGCAGTTAGTCTGAAGTGCTTTAGTTACTCTGCAAGTAAACAAGGATATGTAAGACCTTTGTTCAATGTACTTTACTAAAGAAAGGAAGGCTGGACCAATGAAATAAATTCCAGATACAATAAATGGGGGGATTTTCCAATATTCGATCATTTGACAGTTGAGCTGTTATTTGTTTAGAAAGTTTTACTTTAGAAAGTTTAGAAGGTATCTACAACAAATAAGACAATTTCTTGAAAACTTTTGCAATTCTTCTACCCTTCAGAATCCAAAATCACTTCTTCCCTTTGGGATCCTTTGGGGAATTTCGATTGTTTGGTTAAAATAAGTAGATAAATTTCATTATTAGAAAATCTACTTTGCTCAAGCCTACCTCTCACACATAAGAGTTTGTTTTCATGTAAAAATGTGTCTAGCTTTTAAAGAAGTATTCCTAAGGAATCTTTTTACCGTTTTTAAGGCATTATGTTTTGGAAGAGAGACAACCCCTTGTTCATCCTTTGTTTAGTCCTGTTGTGCCCTTAAAAGTTGAACTGCAGTGTGGGGTCGCATTTCTGTTTGTTGTTTCGTTAAGTTTACCAACAAATCTGGTGATTAATACTGTAATTTTCAATACCTTAGATAGGTTACTATAGTTATTCAAATCTAAAACTGAGAATTCTCCTTTTGCATTTATTTTGTGTCATAGCTTGAAATTCCTTTTATGAATTTAAATTCCCTGTGAGATTCTCGTTTTCAATATTATCAAGCCCAAACTCACAGAGTTGACTCAAACAGGTTGGTCTATGCCACCACAGTGAATTTTCGATTAAGTACGGGGCTGAAATATCCCTGAAAGGATGTTGTCCGTGACTGAAATATACCAGGAAAGGATGTTTTCAGGATTTTCTTTCCAAGAACAATGAGTCCCCTTGCTAGGGTTAGTCAAGTTTTGAATTTCTTCTCTTCCTCAGAAAAGATTTGTATTTACTGTATTATTTTGTTTTACCCCTTATGCAAAACAGGCGTATTTCAAAATCAGCCCAGAAGTAGCACTCCAGGAAACCTTTATTGGCATATTGCATCCAGTTTTTTTTAATTATTTTTGAACACATACAGTCTCCCTATGCACCAGAAATGTACAACATGGGGCTTACAAAAATTAATTAAAACATTAAATATTACATGCATAAATAAAATGAACAAAAACAGAGACAGCAGTCTAAAATTCACATAAACAGATAAGTTCAGTGCCCAGGTCATGCCAAGCCTTTCCAAATCGTTCTGCAAGCATAATCTAGGACCATCAAAAGAAGTATGGAAAAAAATTAAATGTTCCATATCTTAAGGTACTTTTTTTGAACAATCACATAAAATATTTGATTTTAGATTGAAGCAAAACAGGTAACCTCCAAATATCAGTGACCAGATAAAAACCGAGATACTTTAAAATTAATTAAGGGGAAAAGTCTTAAAAGGACATCCAATAACTCTGGAATGCTAATATTGATTTCAGTGGGTAAATTTAAAACATCCTTAGCTAAGAAATCAGCTCTTTCATTTCCATAGAATCCATGCTGACCGCACACATAAGCAAAATGAGCATCAGTTCCCCTATTTCTAAACGAACTAACTGCTAAGAGGGTTTTGATTACTAGTTTGTTACTGCTGGTAATACTGTTCAAAAGGTGAAGAGAATCAGAACGCATAAGGTGTCTTGAGGATGCTGTCCCATTATCCTTGAACCACTTAACAACAAGGAAAGTACAGAAAAGTTCTGCTTGAAAAACTGTGCACTCATTTCAAATGCAATTCATGAAATACCAAACCTCAGATTGGTTTTCAAACAGGACCAGTGCTCGACCAACATTATTGTTCATTTTGCTGCCATCTGTACAGAAAACCGTATGAAAACTCATTTCAATAGTTTCTTTATAATCGCGGAAATTTATGGGCTCTAAAGTAGCTGGCTGAAGAATATCAGAAAAGGGAACATTTCCATTTTTGCAGCCTCCTAAAGTTTCACTTGCGTGCCTCGAACATATTATTCTTATATTCAATTTCGAAACAAGTAGAGAGAACTCCTACAAGAACAAAAGTAGCCTCATAACTTAATGTTCTATAACCGCTAATAATGCAAAGAAGAAATATCCATTGAATCTTTCTCAGATTCCTTTTGTTAATACAAATGCTTGATGATGCATCAGACAACAAAAATTTTACAGGTTTTATCTGAGAACTATTAAAAATGACGTCCCATGTTAATTTTTTGTTTGTCATTTACTCTACAGCTTTAGCAATGCTGTTTTTCTATGTTGATGTATGTAGTATATATTGTAAATTCAAAATAAAAAAGCCAAGACTTGCGCTTAAGCTGCAAAGTAATAAACCAATAATTCACAATAAATTATAATAAAACTTTCCATATACCATCTCTAAGGAACAGAAATTCAATTTAAAACTATCATTAAAAAAGGTATTTAAAGTTTAGCCTTAATTGGCAACAAAACTGTAATGTTTCTTGGACACAGAGAGCATTACTAAAATAGGGCTAATAGCTGCTATTAGTGTGAATATAATTGAATTTCTGTTCCTTGGAGATGGTATTGGAAAGTTTCTTATTATAGTATTTATTGCATTTGTTTGTTTGTGAATATTTTGCCCACATCCTACATGAGAACAAAATTCATATTTTTACAGTCTTTAAAAGTCTGTGAGAATTAGTAATATAAAGGGGTATGGAAGAAGACCATAAGAAAATCAAAATTTGAATATTGCCTCAAACTGTGGTAAATTCCTTGGAGCGTTCAATTAGATATGAGATAAATTTGGATTAATTATTCAGCATCTGTAAGCTTCAAAAGTATGATCATTTGAAATCAGTTGAATCAATTGAGAAATTATTTCTTAAGGGGAAGACTAACATTTTATGAATGTTACACAAAGTGAAACTTTGTAGTTTTCATTGCAAATAGTGAAATATGAAATATAGTTAGAAATGAATGTCTTAATTTATACATGCTTTTTCAAAGAACTTTCGTTTGTAACAATTGCAGAAAAATATAGCAATTATAAAAGACAAAAGGTGTGAATTTGGTGAGCTTATCTGTCATGGTTTTGTTAAAAATAGACATTGTAAAGGTACATTCATGTATGTTAGTAGGTGTGATTTTGGGTGTTTGAAGTTTGTATTAGCTGGAAAACTTATTTTCTGCTTTTAGTATTAAAATAAAATTAATACTATTTTTATGCTGCTGTGGCATTGCATTAAAAAAAGAGTTGCAAAAGGTAAAATGTTGAAATTTTTAAGGTAAATTTATTCAGATTAAGTGAGATTTTAATTTTGTAATAAATGGTTAGCTAACAATTTAAGGAGAAAAGTGAATACAGTTTGTAGAAATGTAAAATTTTTTAAGCTTTTCTTGTTTAAAAAATTACACACTGTAATGTCTTCAGAGAAAACATTAGAAATTTTCATTTTAGAATTTAGTTTTCAAATTGAAGCTGTGTTAAATTATTAGCTCTTATAAAATATTCATTCTATAATATGTTTGAACATACTAATGCCCCTGTAACATAAAGCAGTTGTGGAATGATATTATGGAAAAAAGTTGACTTACTGGTGATAAGAACAATTTATCACAGCAATTGCTAAATTATGCTGAAAAGGGATAAAGATATCTGAAAAGTAGTATTAAAGGAACAAATTGTGACCTGAAGTATGTATGTTACTTAAAATGTGTTTTATAAATGGTAGAAATTGGTGCTAATATCAAATTAAACATTTACCTTTTTCCACATGCCAGATAAACCATGAACATTAAAAAAAATTAAATGACCAAAACTATGACTGATAACAGGAAGTTAAATTAAGGAAAGTTCATATCATATTTTCTTACTGTCCATTTGAAAATTCCCTGACTCCATCAACAGGGTTTCTTGCACTTTTATTCAAGCTAAATGTAATATACTTAATATGGTATAAGACTGTAAATAAATGTACTAATACAGTATAAAATCTGAGATCTGGAATCATCAGGATTTTGATGGTTCTGTATTTGAAATCATCAGTTTAAATCTAGTAACATGGCATGTAGAAATTATGACATTAAAAATGTGAAATAGTGTTTTATGATATAATAAAGCATTTATGACCGTAAAAAAATCAAAATTTACAAAAAAGGCTGTATATTTATTTGTTTGTTTAAACATTTACATCAATGTACGTTTTGTAAGCTATTTTGTTATATCTGTGCTAATATTTTGTCTTTAATTTTATAGATACAAAATTTCTTATTAATTTAAAAAGTTCTAGTGTTCAAGTCCTGTAATTCCTTTGTCGAGAATTCCAACTAAACTGTCAACAGAAATCTTTTAACTCTCAACAAACTTTTTGTCACTTCCTTCAGTATCAGTAATGATATTTTACAGATTTCAAAACCTTATTACAGATTTCAAAACTGTAATGCAGATTTCACTGTCCACTAGTTGACTGATGATTGGGGTATAGTCATCCCAGTGAAAAACTTTTGCTATACTATCTTCATTTACTACTACTCCATATTTTTTCACAAATTCCATTAGTGGGGAAATTTCTGTTCTTTCTTTTGATATCCAGAAGTCTACAAAGTTTCAGCTATTATCATCATCACCATGAAATGTAGTAGCTAGGCTTAAATTAGGCCAGACATTTAAAAATATGTCTGTAGACACATCCTCCCATGACTTTGCAATGCTCCTTATAACAGAATTTACGTTAAAATATTCCACACATTCTAGAATGGTCTTGCTACAGATCAGATAATTTAGCATAGATTTTAAAGGGCTACTTTACGTCTGGATTTCAGTATGCATTGGACTTTGATATTTATTGATTGAGTGATGGATATACAGTATGGAGAAAAGAAGATGGAAACGTTATCTTTTATTAAAACTTTGAGTGAAATGAGAGCCAAAGATTTGTCTTTAAACTAATTGCTCCGTCTACTAAACCAACTAATTTCAGATATTGCCAAGCCTCAAGTGTGGAATGATCTTCAAACCACACATTTATTAATATATATGTCCAGGGTTGGTGGCAGTGACTGTGTTGAGTAGTAAAATTTAGGGAGGCATAGAGTGGCAGAATTTGGTAGTAGTTGAAGTGGTAGTGGTAGAAGTTTTATTGCCCATGTTTTTATTTGAATGATAGATGATGAGGGAAATCTTCACTCCTTTAAATTCCCAAGATCGTGTATTTTTTTCCCAGTCATGAAACATTTACATTTGTGGTG
>KK122282.1:526357-598621 GCA_000611955.2 Stegodyphus mimosarum
ATGTGCACATCCAAAATCATTAGTCTTGCTCTGGAATCTTTGGCACAATTGGGGCCTTTGCAGAGGCCACCAAGCTATTTTGGGTGTCCTCTGTGTTGCCTCTGCCTGAAAAGATCAGCTTGATGATTGATATAAATTTTTATTATTAATATGTCCGATGAATTGATCTACAAATTGTTCACATATTTCAGTAATAACAGAAGTTTTTTCCCCTGAAAGTTTTCAACTACATTATACCATTTTGATTTTTTAATTTGATTAGACAACCTGCCGACTATGTGGTGTCAATTTTAGGTCAATTTGCTCATGAAATATTTTGGCTTGAGTCATTAACATTGGATCCTTCAATAGCATGCCCTTGCTACAATGTTATCTCACATATTCAATCATCTCTTTATCATGGTCATCACTTTTAACATAACGAATGATTCTTTTTGTAAATCATTGCAAGCATCCACAAAAAATTCAAAAATAGTTCCTTTTTCTGTTTTTATTTTATTTTTTTTAATCTCCTATTCGGTTGATATTCCAGTGACATAATTCCTTGTATAACTTTGAGATGAGAATGCTTTTATCCATTTTTTGTGGCAATTCCACTATTCGCTTGCTTGACATCAAAATATGTTTTCACTCTGCAGATTCTGCCGCAGTTCCAGAATTAGAAACTCCTTTTGACATAATTGAAAATTCAGACTTTGATTTTAATAAGATAGCTCTATAATAATAGTATGAGGATATAATAATCTGTATAAAATTAAAATTAAAGGAAGAGGGCAATTTGAACTTGTGAACTAACTGAACTTGAAATAACTGCACTTACATTCCTCAGAATCAATCTATATTCTCTTCTGCTATGCTCAACAAAGATATTCAGTGTGAGCAGCATCACATTTGAAACTAATATGTCTTGGGGCTTTACCTATTGTTTGAGTCAGAGAGAAAAATGCGTACCAGTGCAACCACTCACTCGATGGCTAATATTGTGGTCATGGCGAGTGTCAATACAATGTCAATCAGTGTATTGTCATCGGCTGTGATGAAATTCTCTAGCCAAATGTTTGAAAGTTACATACAGAATCTCACTTACTCAAAAGAAGAATTAGTTCTGTGTCTGACCTTTTTCTTGGGTATTATATTTTCCATTCATAGACTTTGTAAGGAGAAAAAAACTATCCCCCCAACCCCGAAAAAAATTTCTGGTTGTCTGGAGGCCTGGATATTGGGTGACCGGTTTCGGACTTTTTACTGTACATATTAATAGGAAAAAATTGCAAGATTTAGTGTATGCATTTTACTTCAGTGCATGCAGGTACCATATGAACAGCTATAGATGTCACATGCATGAACATTGTACTATGATAATTCAGTTATTAGTATTCAAGTTGACAATTTACTGGTGCATCTATTATTTATCTATTCCTAGCCTTTTTAAAACTCATTTGGACTTAGTTAGTTTTTTTTCCCACCATGTATCAGATCAGTATGTTCCAACTTGAGCCTTGAGTTAACATTTCATTCATTATGAACAAGCCTGAGTCTCAATTAAAGTATATCTATAATGCACACAAACAAGCTGAAATTTCCAGAATAATTTATACTAAATGGATAAAGATGTCCTTAATTGCAAAGCAAGTATTTGCCCCAATGGGCAGAATTGAGATGTCTTGTTATAGAAAATAATCCGGTGTCCTTTGATCAATATTCTGGGAACTGACTGGTAAGAATGTTGCTTAATATAAGGATTTTCATCATTTCTCCATATCAGCATTAGTTTTGTAGCTGAAGAAGTTCAGCCGTGAAAATTTAATAAACGTATAACTAATTAATCATATGTAAACCGGGAAAATTAAAATGCCGTTTTCTGTTACTGCTGCTATGGCATTAGCGCTGAAGATTTTGATATCTGCCAAAGGGTGAATGGAATTTGTTTTATTTCTTATGTACTCTTGCATGAAACTTCAGGTAGAATAATTGCCTTCTGAAAGACATAGACTGATAGACATTTTTTTAAATGTCTTGCCTTTTCTGGTGCCATCAAAAACTACCAAAACGGGAATTTTGCCTTTTATTAGCATTGCTCTTTGGTCATAATTTAAGCATATTTTGTATGGGTACATGTCATATATGGATGTCTCATTTTTTTAATGCAGTATACTCACAAGTTCAATAGTTTGAATTTGTAATTTTTTCTATATTTTATTAATAGATATTTTCCATGTGAAAAGAATTTTGAAAGAATATACTCGCTCTTCAATGCACAAAGAAGAACGTAAGGTATCTTTGAATCTATAAGCTCTTTATGTAAAACCTGCATGTGTATATTTTCTTCTTTATTCTATCTGTAACTAAGAAAGTTCATTCTGTTTCTTGGTTTTATCAGTAACAAAAGGCACATTAGCACAATTTGCTAGCCAAAAGTATGATTATCCATGCTTAAACAAAGACTTGTTTATTAGAGAAGATACTTTTGTCTAATATTTATGGAAATTAAGCACTTAAAATTTTGAATACTGTAATTATGCCAAATATTTAATACTTTATGAATTCAAATTGGCACCAGGCCTTGGTGGTTGGTCCAAAATATCTGTGAGTGTGAAGATGATAGAGTGAGTGAACATTGTGGCCATAGTATTCCAGAAATTTGCATCTTAGTGATAGCTTTTTATTTTGACAGTTCATCAGGCCTCTATGAGTTCCAGCTAGAAAGCTGAATAAAGTAAAGTTTATCAGGAATTTTTAGAACAATTTAATATGAGTGTTGGAACCATCAGTACCTATTTATGTGTGTTTGGAGAGAGAAGTAAATTGAGCGAGTTCCGCGCATGTTGACTGAGACCAACAATCTCATGAGATTAACCATTTGCATTTTCTTTTTATCATGCCACAGAAACGAATAATTTATGAATGCTGTCTTAACGTATGCAGTTAAAATTGCGTACTTCATAGTGTTATAAAGTATTTTCATCATTGGTTGTCATCAAGAGCCTCAAAGGCCAATGATAAGAGAATCCAAAATCCATCAATGAAAAGTGCTACTTAGTGTGTGGTGGACAACTGTTCACTTTAAATGACTACCAAATGGGGAAACCATGACATCAAAAATCTGGTACAGTTGCAATGACTTTGGAATATGCTGCACTTTATTATACACAGTCCAGTCACATTAATGTGACCACCACGTACTTTCCATGTCAGAGTTAAATAACCAATCACAGAAGGCAGGTGGCAGCACAGTGCAGTTGAGCGTATATAAAGGGTGTGTGAGGGCTTCGGAAAACATTTCAATCGTTGGCGTAATGCAGAAACGAAGCGATTTATCCGACTTCCAAAAGGGCATCATCATTGGCTTTCGGGCCAAGGGTGGAAGCATTTCCGAAACGGCTGAGTTTGTGAACTGTTCGCGTGCCGCCGTGGTAAAAGTGTACCGTGCATGGCAAAATGGGACTGTCCAAAATCAGCGACGTGGCAAATGTGGTGCACCACGGGCCATAGATGACAGAGGCGAACGACGGTTGCGGAGATGCGTTCGGGCAGATAGACGGGCTACCGTTGAGCAACTGACCACCAAAATGAACCAAGGGGCTACCAAAAGTGTCTCCCAAAGTACTATTCAGCGAACATTGCTGCGTCTGGGCCTCCGAAGCAGACGCCTGGTTCGTGCACCTATGCTGACTGCTGTTCATCGACGGCGAAGGCTAGAATTTGCACGCCAGTACAGCAGCTGGACGTCCACTGAGTGGCGACAGGTTGCGTTTTCGGATGAATCGCGTTTTATGCTCCATCGGACAGATGGACGTTGGCGTATAAGGCGTGAAACCTCTGAAAGGAACCACCCTGCAACCATTGCCGGAACGGTCCAAGCTGGAGGCGGGAGCATTATGGTCTGGGGAATGTTTTCCTGGCATTCTCTAGGTTCACTGATCATTGTGGAAGGCACAATGGATCAATACAAGTACGCATCTGTCCTTGCGGACCATGTTCACCCCTACATGCGCATTGTTTTTCCTCAGGATGATGGCATCTTCCAGCAGGACAATGCGAGGTGCCATACAGCTGCCAGTGTACGTGCGTGGTTCGAAGAGCACCAGGATGAGTTTACCGTCCTCCCCTGGCCAGCAAACTCACCTGACTTAAACCCAATCGAGCATCTGTGGGACCATCTCGATCGAGTTGTTCGCGCCATGGATCCTCAACCGCGTAATCTAGCGCAGCTGGCCACGGCATTAGAGTCGGCATGGCTCAACATCCCAGAGAACACCTTCAGGGACCTATGTGACTCTCTTCCTGCACGTCTCGCAGCAGTCCGCTCTGCGAAAGGTGGTTATTCTGGCTTTTGACAGATGGTCACATTAATGTGACTGGACTGTGTAGAAAAGAATTGGTTTCTTTGTTCTAGGGAAATGGTAAAACCACAAACAGCAAAAGTATGTGAGAAATTATTATTGAACTGAGTTGGGAAATTCTACTTCGTTTTGTATATTTCCCAGGCATCATACTTTTAGACTATCATCTTCTCTTGGCAAATGAGAACCATTTATAAAATTAACAATTTCAAAATCAGAAACATCCTGAAAAATAGTTAAAATACATTTTTGATAGCAGGGGTTCACTTAGAAAGATTAAGAGGATAGTAAAATAGTCTTAAATTTTTGGGGAGATGTAATAGATTCCAAATATAACTACTTTTACTAAATAAAGCCCACATAATGCATTGTTTATCTGTAGTGAATTAAAATGGTATGAACTTTCTTGGTTCTCAATGGCATGCATCTGTGAATATACAGTATTAATTTTTGATTGAATTTTTATATGTAGGAAATATTTTATTAACAAGTAATCATTTTGACTCCAACAGCGCCAAGAAATGATATTACGCACATCTGGAAAGGTTGTGATGACAGCTGTGATAATGTAAGGTTTCTATATTATAATTTATATGCAAATTTTTGTTTGAGTACTGTGTATATTATGTTTAATAAAAGTAACTGCTAATTTTTTACTTTAAATGTAGTATTTTTCAAAATCGTTTTTACATAACATTGTCTTTCAGTTGCTATGTAAATACAAGAAAACCCTACTTTAGTGAAATCAGCTTATAATAATCCAATGTATGTAACAAACCTTTTTGTCTTGTCCAGTTTCCCATATGCACTCATATGCAGTATTAAGAGAATTCGCAAATTGTGTCTGTTTTTATGAAAAGTATTGAACCAAAGATGCTAATTATGCTGCTGAAGAATTATGCAAATATTGAGAGTTCAAATATGTGAGTGTACACGAGTGTCTGTAGAGCTAAGATTGAGGAGGGGATGTAAGCGCATAAGGGATTTTGGACAATTTGTGTGCTTGCACTCCTTTATAACATTTGCCATGTTTTTGCAAAAGTTGGGTAAATTTTATAAGGTACCAGTGAAATGAGTAGGCACATATTTGTGGTTGATGGAATGAGATGGAGAATACTCAGTCGACTTGAGGCATGTAAATCGCATGTGCGAATGGCTAGGGAGCTCAATGTAATGCCCAGTGTCATCTGCAATTTTTGGAAACAGTTTCAGGACACTTGTATCCATATGAAGAAGACCTGGACAAAGTCAACCAAGATCCACAATAACAAATGAAGGTCATTACTTGGCACAGGAATGCTGCAGCTTCATAGCTCTCACATGAGCTGTATGCTGTCATTGGAACCCAACTTTCATGGTGACTAAACAGCTGACTAAAACTTCATGAAATAGGCTGCAGATGCCAGAAGACCTGCTGTTTGCATCCTGCTCACTGCAGCACTAAAGAAAGCAATTTTAGCATAATGCAAACAGCATAAGCCTTGGACCATACTTCAGTGGAGCACTGTGCTTTTTACAGATGAGTTGAAATTCAGCCTGGACACTGTTTCTGAGTGTTCTTGTATCTGGAGAGAAATTGGAACATAATATTATTACTTCCTTAGCAGGGAAAAGGATCATTACAGTAGTGGAGGTGTAATGGTTTTGACAGGCATTATTTTACACACCCACACACCTCAGTATGTGTTTGACAATGGCTGCCTGACTTCTATAAACTATAAATAGGAGATCTTAGTTTAACTATGGTTCCATGTTCGACTTTTCAGGGATGCAGTTGGTACTGGGTTCCTGTTAATGGATGACAACTCTAGTCCACATAGGGCTCAGCTGGTCGATGATTATCTGGAAAGTGAGGATATTCACCACATGGATTGATCAACAGATTTCCTGATTTTAACCCTGTACAGCATGTCTGGGACACTCTTGTGAGGGCAATTTCAATTGCCTTCCTGCGGAAGTGGGATTGGCAGCCACAGGGACTTCTCATCTGCTTCCTATCCAGTATGCTGTCATGCTGCCCAACCTGTCTGGCTGTGAGAGGACACCATATCCCATATTAAGCTGGATATCACAACATAGATTCTGGACATGCCTGCACTATGTGCTTTACTGATAATCATGCATACATAAAATGACTTTTGAATTTTATATCTCTTTTTCTGTTTCTCTTGGTTACAAATGTATATTCATATCAAATGTCATTAAAATCTGTCGATTAGTTTTTCAAAAATTTGACATATATGCAGATGCTGCTAATTTTGCATGCAAGTTGACTTAATGTTGTTTTATAAGGGTGCAGTGAAATGCTTGATATATGAAAATTGAATGTAACAAACTTTATAAGTAACTTCAACTGAAACTTTTTGATATTTTTCAGAATTTCTGCAAGTTTTAACTGAAAAATTATCAATCATTGAAATTATCTATGTTAAGGATTCTATCCATGCTAGAATAGTAAAAAATGCTTTTATATTACTGTTCTTTTATCCTCGCCCCCACTTTTCTCTGTGGCAGGAAGGCAGGTTAACACCTAGCTCTTGGAGAACCAGGACAATTTAGGAAACATATGGTATCTTTTGCAGTTGAATCAAAGAATTCGAATAGGTTCTCTGGTTCCATTCATGTTCTTTGACAAAGTTGTGTTCAAAGTTGATGATATGATAGAAATTTTTGCTGTTTAGAGAAAGATGAAGTAGTGCAATATATTCTTCTGAGCTTGGGGCTATTCAAGTGATTTATCTTTTAGGAAATGGAAATTTTGTATCTTTATTGGCTTGTGTTTGTGTCAGTATGTAAAATGCCAGCAAAGTTCTGGGTTCTAAATGGGAGTTTTGGATTCCTTACATCTTTAACAAGATTTAGGATGTTCTATGTAAGGGCTATTGCACCTTTGCTTTACAACTATATATATCTTGGAGGAACTGAGTATTTTAATTGGCATATGACAAACTAGTGATCATATAACTAATCTTCACTTTTCATATTTTTTGTATCTATGAAACTTCACATATACTTTTAGTAATTCTTTCACTTTGTACTGGGAAAATTTTCTGTGTCATAAATCTATCCATGTACCAAGCAATAAAGACATGGCATTTTTTATTGAAGGTAAGATGAATATTATTTTTAAAATGCGGGATGGAAATACCCAAACTGATATCTCCAAGGAATATTGTTTATCAAAATCTGTACTTGGTACCATGTGGAAAAATCGAGACTCGATAATTTCTATTCATGGAGAAAATATTTTGATATGAGGAAAATGTTTAATAAACAGGCCAAGCATAAGTATAATTAAGAAGCATTGTTGAAATGGTTCAGCATTCAAAAAAGCCACATTCATTATCTGGACATGTCCTATTTATAAGGCTGTATTTTAGATGGACATGTGTGGTTGAATAGACACATCTAAACCCTGACTTCTATGCTGAGTAATTTACTGTGTAAAGTTATTGATATATAGTAAAACTAAAAAACTGCAGAAAAGAAATTAAGTGATTACGAATAAAAATACTTGTAATTAAACATTGATTTTTTTTAATTAGAGTTACATTTCCCTTCTATTGAAAGTTGTGACAATGATAATCAGTGCTTTTTTTATTCATTAATAATTTTTTTCAGGATTTAATGAAATTATTTACTTTTTTCTTATCAGATCAGATATAGCGATCTGAATTTCTGGTCCTTTAATGCTTGTTATAGTAGGGTTCAATTGCATTTGCATTGAGTGAAACATAACATTTATCATAAGCATGTAAAATTGAAAGATGTGTAAATCTCATCATGTCTGCAATTTTTTTTTTCACTGTACTAGTTACAAAACAACAACAACAAAAAAGTCAATATTTTTCTTCATCAATTAGTTATAGTTATTACATAAGAAGTTGTGATATTGCTTAGTTTTGTTACTGCAAAAGAAGAATGAGGGTTTATTTTGAAATGATGTAAAAACTGTATAGATAGTCATTCATTACCAAATGGGAGAAAGATGTATCTGGAAGATTTGAGAAATTAAATTTTGTATTTTTGAAGAATTCATGGAAGTTGCAATTTTGTACACGATCATGATTACTTACCCCAAGCAGCACATCTCCAAAAATAAACATATAATTTAGAGGAAAAAATAGTATATATTTTCTTTTTTCTTTTTTTTTCTTTTTTTTTTTTTTAAATACGTGTAAGACCAAAGATAATGATAAAGTGCAGTTGAAGCCTTTGACTAGTAGTATTCAAACTGAATTTCAGTTTAGAATAGGAGCTACTACTTTGAATGACATAAACAAATAGAATCAAAATTCAAACACAAAGTTGTCACAAACAGCTACTTGTTGCCATTCAGCATAAAAGAAATATAAATATGAATATTAACAAAACATTAATTTCACAGAATAATTAAACTCATCAAAAAATATAAAATACTTGAAATTAAAAATAATTACTATGCATGCAACTGAGCCACTGCACGATTATAATTTGCACACTTTTAAATAAAAGACAGGCATCCAAATGTACAGAAAAAGTATCCAGCTTCATGGTATTTTTCATTTGTTATTTTTACAAATATACTGCTCAAAACAGTTAAAGGATATTGCGGTTTTAGGTGGATTTTTTGACTGGGAAACTTTTTAGCTGATTGATGCATGGTCAACAGACGTAGTAGGCTATATGAGAATAAATTACACATGTTTGGAAGAAAAAAATGCATTTTATTGCGCATTTGTGTACAAAAGGAAAAAAACACAATTTGTGCATATGAGAAAAAAGAATAAGAAAAGGTGTTTTCTTCAAAGGAAATCATTTTCAGTAGGGGGTATGGTTTCCACGGACGGCCAGCAACGTTGAACACCTTTGAGGCATGGAGTCAATGAGGCTATTAATCACGAGTTGGGGTATTCTGTCCCACTCTTCCAGAAGAGCTCTTTCCAGTTCTTGGAGAGTTTGTGGGGGTGGTTGGCGGCCAGCAACTCGTCTTCCTAGAGCGTCCCAAACGTGCTCTATTGGATTCATGTCTGGAGAACACGCTGGCCATTCCATTCGTACGATTCCTTCCTCGAAAAGGAAATCCTCCACCAGGTTAGCACGATGTGGCCTGCAGTTATCGTCCATTAAAATGAAGTCATCTCCGATTGCTGCAGCGTAAGGGACTACAATAGGTCTGAGGATCTCATCCCTATATCGGCGACCAGTCAGAGGTCCATCTCGAATGATGTAGAGGTCTGTGCGCCCGTCAATGGAGATGCCACCATACACCAACACTCCCCCACCGCCAAATCTGACACTTTCGTGCACGAACGCAGGATTATTCCTACTGCCGCGGTCCCTCCAGACGAAAATACGCCTATTATCAGGATGAACAGAAAAACGGGACTCGTCAGAAAAAAGAACATTGCTCCATTCATTTCTCCTCCAGTTCACATGCTCTGTTGCCCACTCCCTGCGGTCGCGACGATGCCTTGATGTTAGTCTAACACATACCATCGGTCGGCGAGCATACAGACCTACACCATGGAGCCGGTTTCGGACAGTCTGAGTTGAAACCGTCCTACCAGTAGCCGAGCGAAGGTGTTGTTGGAGAAGAGTAGCATTCATATTTCGGTGTCTTCGAGCCGTTAACACTAAATAACGATCTTCATTGGGCGTTGTTGCCCGTCTACGACCTTGCCCTGGTCTTCGGCCTACACTTCCAGTTTCCAAAAAACGGTTCCAGATCCTGGAAATCACACTTTGTGACACTCCAATGGTTTGCGCTACTTCGGCTTGAGTTTGGCCCCCTTCTAACCTACCAACAACTCTCCAAGCTTCTGAATCGGTTAAATGACTTCGCTGAGACATCGTACTCATCGAAACAAAGCAGTCACTGAATGCCGATCATCCTTGTCTTCATTGTCTTTCATTCAGTTGAAAGTCAAATTTCATTCGCTGCCACTGAAGCGACGTTTTTGACGTCGAACTCAAAATTAGCATACTCCACAGTTTGAAAATCAGAAAAATTTGCATTTGTGATTCTCTTCTTCCATTTTCGGCAAAAAAAAAAATTCCCTTATATCTTTATTTTATATAAAACTTACAATATCCTTTAATTGTTTTGAGCAGTGTATATGAATTTTGAATATCTAGTGATTTTATGCCATTTCACATTATCCTTTCCTCTCCAAACATGAAATAGGAAGACTATGCAAAGAGAAATTTTATCGGCATTTGAAATAATTTGTATTTTAAAAATGTTCTCTGCCCCACCTTAAAAAAGTCATCAAAATTCAAAAGTAAATCCTACATTCTGATATTTCACATAAATTTTTCTGAAGTCAGTAAAGAAAATGAGATATAGAAATGTTTTCTTTTTAAAAAGAATGGTGAGAAGTTACTAACTCATTAAAAAATATATTTCACATAAGGGAACAGTCAGCCATTAACTATAATTCTTATATTCTAAAGTAGCAGTGAAATTATCACACAGATATTTTTTTCTAAATGCCGTTCTGAATCATCGAAATGAATTTTTATGCTATTACATATGTGGTTTATGAAACAAATGCTGATTTGTAAGCGGTTAAGAATAGAAAATCATTGTTTAAGTGTCATCAAGTTTTGCCTTTTATTTTATTTTTGATACCTGAAAAGCTAAGTTTTCAAAATCTAACCTATCCATTCTACTATAAATCAGAAGATCTTTTTATTATAATGATGTTTTGCATTAATAATCTAAAAAAATTTAATTAAACAGAAATATAAGTACATAGTAAGAGAATAATATATTTTATGAATAAAGGATTTTGATTGTTATAAATTTTTTATAATCAGCTGAAAAGAGAATTTTTGTGCTTTAAATTTTTTTTTGATAGAATCACATAGTATCATGTCTAAGATGCATTTAATTTCTGTTGAATGCCATTTAATATGCATAGGCTCTGAATAATAAAATTTAGAGATTTTCTTTCAACAGTCACTTCAGTTCTGATTTTTAAATTCTTTGTTCTTGTTATTGTCTCAAAAATTCTCTTCAGTTACATGAGACACATCAGACCAATAAATTAAAGCTTGCAATTACATGTCAGTAGGCATGTATTATTTTTCAGATGGCCAGAATATTTATAATATTAAGTAATTAACTGAAGAAATGCATTTTAAAAATTACCGAGATAGTATAAAATTTGAAACATTAATAATAAATTTATATAACTAAAACAGATTTTAGTAATCAGGAAAATTTCATATAGCAGAGAGATTCATAGGTATGGCATCAAAGAAGAAAAATTATAGGATATTTTTTTAGTCATGTAAATCATATATTTTTTTGGAGGGGGTGAAGGTGCCTTTCTTTTTTTTCTTTTTCTTTTTTTTAATAAAAAAATACCAGTGTTTGTAGAATTTTTAAACCAAAAATTTATACATTTCCTATATTTTTCAATAAATCTAAACTTGTTAGTTAATTTTTATAATAGTTTAATATGAATCTTGCAGTATTAAATTCATACATTTTTAGAAAACTAATATAAACTGCATTATTTAATGAAAAACTTTTCAACTTCTTCTCTTAGTTCTTCACATTTAATAAATTAGGAAAAACGTGTAAAAGACATGTTTTAAGTACTGCAAAAGAATTACTATGTCTTATACAGATTCAATTTTACTTATATGTATCTAAAAACGTAGCTTTATCAAAATGCTTTATATTTAAGATATTTTTGCACTTTAATTGTGATGTGCATATGCTATATGCTTATATTTGCAGAAGAAATACTGCACATAAAAAATGTGACAGTGAAAATTTATACATGTTTTATAAAACATGCTGATATAAATGCATAGTAGTTGGAAATTTATATAAATTTTTACCAAAATGTGCATTTGTTTGCAGTAAAAAGTAGATGAGCTTAAATTTTTATCAAAATTGTGTATATATGTGAAGGAAAAAGTAAGTAGAGTTTTGCCATATTTTTGACTAAAAATATACCATTTATGCAAAGTAAAAAATTGGAAAAATTTGTTTGTATGCAATAAACATATGTAAATCCTTGAAATATACAAAAATCCCTTAAACCCATAAATAAAGTATGAAGATACATTAACTTAATTTTATTGAAACATTAAAAATAGATACAAATAGGTACATTTTCCTCAACATATGTCATGATAATTTTATATTTTCTTATACAAAGGGTCATTTATAAATTGCATTAATTTTTCATATGCAGTATATGAATGCATAATTGTTATGTTGGTTTGCATTCAAATAAAAACTTTCAATGTTCTAAACCCTTTCATATTTTCTATAATATGATTTTATTGTGTAAATTTTGTTGTTAATAAAGATGTGCTTAATGTGATAACGCATTATTTTCTGCTATCAGTTTAAGACTTAATTATATTTATAGAAATGCCACAAATTTTGCTTTAAAGCTCACTGCTTGGCTTTATACTGGTTCTCATAGTATGTTTGCTGAAGCTATACATTCCTTGGCTGATACTGGGAATCAGGTTAGAAATATCTTAAACTTTTTAATCTATTACCATTTTATTTAATGACAGTTTTCATAAATTAATTTTAATTTTCAGTTACTGTTGGCTTATGGTATCAAAAAGTCCCTCCAAACACCAACAGAATATCACCCGTATGTATACATAACATATTGTTTTAAAAGCATTTATTTACTGTTATCTCGAATTTTAATCTATGTTTATCAGTTCGCACATGATTTATTATGTTTTGCCATGGTAATCATCAATAGCTCATGTTTGTTGATTTCATTTACTTTGTTGTGAATGAAATAAATGGTAGAGTCTGCATGGTAAAATCTTATGAATATGGTTTCCAGAACAAGTAATTATTCAATGGTACAGGTTTATCCAAACTTCCAAAAAGAAAGTTATAAATATGAATTAATAATTAATAGTATTTCAATAAGCAGTGAACTTCAAATTATGGATGAGGGTTAAGAAATTTTTTCTACAATTGTATTATGAGTTGTGTCCATCAGATTGCATTTTGTTTGAAATTATAAATATATGTGTATGTGTAATGTGTGTTATATTCATTTCATTATTTTGATTATACATATATGTATATATATGTGTATGTATATACATATACAGGGTGTCTATAATTAAGGAACCGTATTCCAAAGCTGACTGCAAGCGAAACCAGTGATAAGGAAATTGTAAATTTTGTGGTGGACTTAATGAAGGAATGAGAATTTCTTTCAGTGAAAACAAAAAAAAAAAGTTGCAAATAGCATCACTAGAGGGCGTTATATTAATAAATGATACATACTGCCACGCCTTTACGATAGTTTTACAATTTTACAAATTTTGTTACAAAGACAAAAGCAACAACCATCTGAAATCACAAGATGGCATATTCCACAGCTGACCAAAGCTTGTGCTGGGAAATCTTTAGCACCTGCCGTGAAATGCTGGCTTTAAGATCAGGTAAAGTTCTTGGATTTTTCACAACTAACCAGATTTTTTTAATGTCCCCTGTGCCAAAAATCTTATGGTTTGGGAATTGGGGAGGTTGCACATTATGAAAATGCCGGTTAATGGCACTTTCTTCTGTAAAATGACGTTTAAGAACATTTGTAACTCACTTTGCAATGTGTGGAGGAGCTCTGTCTTGCATAAACATTGTCCATGCTTGTCTCTGACGTGCTTGCAGAATTTCGTTCTGTAACAGCAATGCGTATGGCTACCTGGTGATGAGCATGTCACTGGACCTGTGGAACTCAGCACCTTGAAGAAGTATGGCCCGAGAATAAATGACACAGAAAATCCACACAATAGCATCACTTTTGATGAATGCATTGGAACAAGACATAGCGTGGATTTTCTGATTCCCAAATTCATCAGTTGTGAGTATTCACTGCACCATCCAAATGAAAATGCACTTCCTCTGTCTAGAGGATATTCCAAGGCCATTCCATATCGACCTCAGAGCAAGCAAAAAACTGAAGTGAGAACCAGAGTCAAGTATCAAAATCATGTGGGAGCAACCAGTGAACTAGTGAAGTGTGGAAGCAACCCATGCACTAATGTAAGAATAATATCGGAGGGTATTCTGAAGATAAACGTGATCCAGTGCTGTGGAACATACAACTATGACTAACTATCTATGGAACAGACAGCTGAATGTGGTGTATCCAGTGCCTATACCTTGGATGCTGGTTAGCACCAGTGTCTGAAGCTGTGTCCTCTACCCGAGCCTGAAGTTGTATCCTGACGCAGCCTAACTGAAGCTGTATCCTCTATGACACCTGTGCTGCTTCTCAGATAGATTTCTTCCTCTTCCAGGACAAATGGAAAACAATCTTTTTTCTTAAAATTTCGTTTTCATTTTTTGACGGTTTTTAACATTCATTGGATCTCTTAGAATCCAAAATTTCCATAAAGCAGCTACTGCAAAATTACTGTTTTGGTAAAATAATTTTACTAACATTGTGTGATCTTGTAAACTTATCGTCATTGTGAGCGACAAGAACATTGAAAACAAAATCTTGGAGAGTGTTTTTAGGTTTTATAACAGCTGCTGCATGATGTCAACAAAGGCTTAGATTTGTACTACAGGTTTTTCAAAGTAAAACGCCCTCTGCTGATGCTATTTGTAACTAATTTTTTTTTTCACTGAAAGAAATTCTCATCCCTTCATTAAGTCTGCCACAGAATTTCGCAAATTTCTGGTCACTGCTTTCTTTTATGGGCAGCTTTGAAATAGGGTTCTTTAATTATAGACACCCTGTATTTATATGCTTTCAAATCTTGTTACTCATAACCTGGAAAAAGGCGGACATTCTGTTGCAAGATTAATGCAGATCTAGGTTTCTTGTGACCAAATATGTATCTTAATTTCTACTGTAACATTAATGTTCTGAATAAACGTGTTTCACATGTAAAAATGTTATACGTTCTTTTTGTTTCTCTCATGGGTAAGTCAGCATTTTCCTTTTATCCAATTTTAAGTTATTAAGGCACACCAGAATCAAGGCTGTATATTCTCTTCTATTCCAGATTTTTGTTGGTCTTAATGCAAAACATAGTAAAAATCAAGTTTAAATCTCTTCATTTCGGCTTATTGCCTGGTATAATTCACTAACATTTGAGACCATGACTTTAATTTTTATAAATAAAACATTTTAAATTGTGTTTTGTGATTTAATTCAAGAACTTTCGAAGCAAAAATATATGTTATTTTATTCTACTAAGTAACAATATCATTTTTAGTCTGCAGTGGCACTAAGAAATTCCTTGCTTCCCTTTGTAACAATTAAAATTCTTTGCAAAAATTTTTTGTGTGCTCTGAGACTAGCATATGTAGTTTTCATAGACTTGCTTTTTGCTAATTTGGCAACAATTTAACGTACAGAAAATGAAGGTATTTTAAGTAAGTCTTTTAGTAATTATTTTTGGCCTTTTGTATATTTCTTTGTAAAATTTGACCTGATTAACTTGTTAATCTAGAGTTTTTGCTTTTAATGCAGTAAGATTTCTTTTTAGCTTTTTTTTAAATTTAAATTCTACAGTTTAATTTTTTTAGGTCTGAATTCACATTGGGGTGTTCACATTATTTGAGAATGGGGTGTAAAACATTTTTCTGTATATTTCTTTATAGGTATTTATTTAATTCTCATAAATAGTCAAGAAGGATTAATGCATTTTCAGAACTTTTAATTATTCAAATTTTATTTTTCAGATAATTATTCCCCCTGATGAGGCTATCTCAAATATTAAATTATGAATAATTAAAATACAGTTTGTCATAGAATATTATGGAAACACTTTTTAATTCCTAATTAAATAAACAAAATTTGAAAAATTCTATTTTATTTTATTTTATTTGGCTTACTTTCTATTTTGTTTTCTAAATATTTTTACTAGTTACAATAGTGCTTATACACAAGCATATTACATTTTTCCGTGTACTATAATCATTAATTTTTGGAAATTATATATATATATGTAGTATTTTTGATGCACAGTCAAGGCTGTGTTGCCAGATCGTGCGATTTTTCACAAATTTACGACTTTTGACAAACTTGTGCTACTAAAATTTTTGTATTTGCAATTTCAAAAATTTTTTAATATATCATAAAATTTCTTTATGTTAAGATAATGTATCAATAAAAAATAATTTATATTAAAAAAAAAGTTTATTTAGGCTTAAGTAGAAGTTGGCATCTGGAAATCTTGTTTACATGTGGGCTTTCCTTTTCAAGGTTGCACAGCCTGATGCTGTTATAAAGAGAAAGGGGTAAAGGAAGTGAAAAGTGGAAAGATAGAAAAAAAATGCTTGGGGACCTCTCATCACCCTCCCTCATCCCCCTTGTGTTTAGTTTTTAAGTCAGTTGTCAGTCCCCCCCTCAATTCTATGGTGATAATGAATCGAACCAAAGACCTTGCAGTTTGTGCACCATATATTGGGTACCCAAATAAAGAAAGAAATGAAACTCATACTCCTGATTATAATACTGTTAAGAACTAAGCAATGGAAATGACTTAAAAATCAAAGTAACACCATTTTTCTAAATAACAACACCAATAAATTTAACAGTGAAAGAACAAGATTTTATTAAGTAATGAGAATCTGAAACAGATTCACCACACAGAAGGAAAAACTACTGAAAAGCATTCCTCAATTAAAATGTTCACAATTAAGGAAAAAAAATAATGAATTAAAAATATTAACTGCCAATTCTGTTTAGTACAAAAATGCTAACAGTCTAAATGTGAGGAATCTCTTATGGATGGATATCTGCAAATTAATTTTAAAATAAAAACCTAAATTAAATGAGAATTAATATAAAAAGAATTGGATATTTAAACAATTGAAAATGAACAGTATAATTTTAAAATTTTCGTTAAAGCTGAGATACATAATTAAAAAGACTAAGAGTCGAATACAGTCTGTAACTTACAGAACCAATAGACAGTAAATTTGTGATGACGCCAGAGGTCATGTGAGCATGTTGCGATTTTTGCGACTTTTTGTATCTTCTTTTGCTACTTCACTTAAAAATTTTCTGTCAGCTCTGAGTGAAGGTAGATAGATGTTTAACAGCTTTTGATAGTCAAGCGGAAAGTTGATCCTGGCACAAATGAATTTGAAAAATTCCCAGTCTTTATTTTCATGCATAATTAATCATTTCTTAGTAGATAAAATATTTCTACATAAGCAATTATGCTAATTTCTTATATACACTGGTTTTTAAAGTAAGACGTAGGTGTCTTAGACTGAGAAGCGAAGCAACACCAAGAAGTTAGCACAGTAGAAGCTAGGGAAAGGAAGATGACGTAATTACTTCTGAGTCGTATTTATATCTGGTAGTTGCAGAATGTACTCTAAGCTGTGATTGGTTAAGTTTAGTTGTATTTACCTTTTTCAAGCAGGATTATGTAACATGGAAAGGTCTTGAATTTGGGAGAACAGATGAATTTAGGGGAGAGCATAAAATCTAAGATTGTTAATTTTGAGCTCGCCAATTATTTCTAAAACAGCCATCGTATTTTGTTATATCTTAATATCCCCCCTTCTTCAAAAGAAAGGTTGGGAGAGCATAGTGGACAAAAAGGCATTAGTGAATTATCAAAGCAAGAGAAAGTTTACCATATAAGGAAAGACATGAGGAAGCATCAAGGACATAGCCTGCAGGTTTTTCCTATGCCCCGTCATTGTTTATGACCTTTCTGATATACAGATTATGAAATACTTAAACATATAATTCACAGCTATTACAATTACAATATAATTTCTAAATAAAACTAAATAATAAATTAACACAAATATAATTTTTTAAAGTCCTCAAGTTATTAAAATGTCCGGTGTAAATTTTGTAAACTATCTTGACAAAAATAGTTCCACAAAATAAATGTTCGTGTCTTCACAAAGTAAATGTTCTATAAAAAAAAGTCTTTGAAATTTTTGTTAATGAAAATATTTCCATTACAATACAGATTGCTCTGCAAGCTTTGATGTGGAAATATGGTACTCAATTTATGGTTAATTGAATAAGTTCTTATTGTGGATACACATACCTGGTACAATAGAAAATTCAATATAAAAACATAATAATATATTGCAATACTAAATAACATAATAATACTTCGGCGATTACTTGGCATGTCTTCTCCAACAAAATCAACGTACCAGCTTGCTGATGATTGGGGGATGCTTAAGTACAATATATCAAAAAACCTCCATTCCTAGAAAAAGGTAACTGGTTTTTAGCACTGTACAGTTGTCAAAGTTTTTTATTTCAAAAATCTTTCATATGAATTAATAACAATAGAAAATTACAAAATTAAGACTGAAATTTAAGACAAGTAACTCGTATAATTAAGTTAAAGGCTTTTTAGGGTAATAATTGAATATTACCCTAAAATCAGTGAAAAATTTTGTTTTAAAATTATGTAAAATGTACGTGTTTGTGTTTATGGTAGCTGTTGCATTATTTCTGAGTGGGCTGTAGTATAAATTTAAAATACAAACACCATTTAACATTTTTTAATGTTTTCATTTAACAGGATTGCCACGCTACCTGGAAAAGTCAGGGAATTCGAAAATTGACCAAAAAAGTCAGAGAATTCAAATATTTTAGTCTAAATCTGGAAAAGTCAGAGAATTTCATCCCCCAAAAAGTGAGTTTTGCGCCAACATTGGAAGTCGATCACTTCCTTGGCGGCCGTTAGCATCAATCAGGCAGCTGGCATAGAGCCAATTCTTGCAGCTCCAAACAGATTGTCTTTTAGAAAGGCAAAGCAAGTTTCTAGCAAGTTTGGTTCCCAGTAACGTCGAGAATCGAAATACTCGCATGCGCATGTGCAGGGCGTGTTGAACTAAAGAAAATACGTATTCTTGCATAAAACAAAATCGGTTTAATCCTAGTATAGCGGTAACAGGGAGGTTAGAATAGCCTCCGTGTACGGCACACACGGGATTTGGCCGCATTATGATGAGCAGCAAACAGGCCATTTTGATGTTGGCGGCAATTTTCAAAATTGTGCCAAGACCGTAGCGTATAGTAGGATTTTACCGCAAAATCTTTTAAATACTTTTTTTTCTTTTTAAGAAATGCCTTATTTGTCATTTTGCAGTAAAATAAAAAAGTAGTAATCAGTCATTTAGGCTGACCATTTAATATAACTATACTCGCCAAAATATCGTTGATTATTGTAATTCAGTTTTTTTAATTATTTTAATGTTATGCATATCATTTAATGTTGCTTCTTCCCCTTAAATTTATTTATTAATAGTAAATAATACTTTCAAATTTCAGAAAATTTTCTCTCGCATAATCCTGAAACTAATTCTATCAGTACGATGGCATAACATCACGAAATTCAATGCACATATTTTTTGCTTATGTATTCAGCTAAATAAATATAAAATACCTAAATTTATTTAAAAATATCATTAAATAGAATTCTTTCTTTCGTTTAGCTGCAAAATGTCAGCAAAAAAAAGGACTTTTTTTATCCACATTGAGCAGATTCTGATCTCAATTCTTCAGTGGAGAAAACAACTCCTGTTATAGTTATAATAGTAATCTGTGAGGATAATATATAAGTCGTATCTAATTGGCAAATTTTTGTGTTTTCAAGAGGTACCATAATTAGTTTACCTCTTAGCATAGCCAAAGTGCATTACGCGGATAGACTGGAATTTTCTTAAAACACACCTGGAAAACCTGGAAAAGCCAGGAAATTTCATTCACCTATTTGAGTGGCAACCTTGATTTAACCTTTCAAATCTTGCTTCCGATGAAGTAGCAAAACAAACGAATGACTAAAAGTTTTTTTTTTAAACTACATTATTGTAGCAACTTAGAGTTGCCACGTTAAGCAATACAAGTATAACCAGTTCAATGGCACAGACGATTAGCTTTTTTACAGAGTGGTGTTAACACTGTCCGACTCCGGAATCCTTAGAATCTCAACAAAATTAATTTAGCAAATTACAATGAAATTTTTAAGAAATTATATAATAAGACATTTCAGAATTCAAAATAACATAATAATATAGCAAAATTCATTTAAATACAATATTCATTAAAAATAATAAAATGCTCTAAGAGTATACAAAGGTTAGGTATTATTTTCAAGCAATAAACATACATTAGAAATGCTATGTTAAAAAATCCTGTGAGATATTTTTACTAAAACACCTTGTATTTTTTTCATCTTTCCCAGGTTTTTCAAACGGCCATTTTCCTCGTTGTTGGAGATTATTTAAATAATCTCTTGACCAGTTTTGCCAAATGATAAAGTTTTTGAACTTGTTGCCATCTAGAAAGTCTATTAGTTGAAACATTACTTAATTGAGGTTCAGGAATGGCATTAATAGGTTGACCAATTAAGAAATGACCAGCTGTTAAAATCTTGAAATCATTTGGATCTGACGATAATGGAACAAGTGATCAACTATTAAGAATGCCTTCACCTTGACTGGCAACTGTTAAGAATTCTTCAAGAGCTAATCTGGAATTTCCTATGACTCTTTTTTTAGCTGATATTTAAACAACTTAACTCCCGCTTCTCAGAGTCCCCCAAAATTAGGAGATCTAGGAGCTAAAAATTTCCAAGAAATTGACTGCAAAACTAAATAATCAGCTAAATTTTCAGGAGGGCTGGAAGCAGGTTGATACAATTTTTTTCAGGTCTGAATTAGTGCCTAGGAAATTAGTAGCATTGTCTGAAAATATTGTAGAAGAAATGCCACGACGAGCAAAAAATCGTTTTAAAGTAGCAATTAAAGCCTCAGCTGTTAGGTCAGTGAGAATTTCTAAGTGTATTTGTACGAGTGGCTAAACAAACAAATACTGCTGCATAAATTTTGTTTAAAGTACCTTTATGTTGATTTTTATATTTTATGTAAAATGGGCCACAAAGGTCTATACTGGTGTTAGAAAGAGGGGGATTTACGGTGACTCTTTCCTTAGGCAAAGATGCCATTAACTTCCATTTTAGGTTTTACTTTGAAGCATGTAATGCATTGATGTACAATTCTCCTAGCATTATTTCTTTAGTGGCGCATACTCTTCTTGCCTTACAATATTAAGTAGAATTTGAGCCTCAATGGTCAAATTTTTTATGTGAAAATGGGGCATTATAATATTAGTTAGTTTATGATCTCGAGGAATTAAAATAGGATATTTTTGGTCAAATGATAAAGCAGAATGGACTAGTCAACCACCAGCACAAAAGAGATGATAATCGTCAAGAAATATATTTAAGTTATTCACATTACTTCTCTTAACGTTTTCTTTTTTCTTTAAGGCATTAATTTTTCTATAGAATACATTTACCTGTACTCCTCTAATTAAAGACCTTTTGTCATGCTCAAATTCTTCAGTTATAGAATCAGATATCTTTTCCTTGCTTCTGCAGTTATGTGCGAACCTAAAAATAAAACTGAGACTTTGTATTAGTTTATGAAAATTATTACTTACAGAAATTGGTTGATGAATTCACTTGTAGTAGAAAGAACTAAGTTGATGTTAGATAAATTTTTAAGCTCAGTTAAATATAGTTCGTATTCAGTGGAGTTTTGTTTGGTTTCATACTTCAACCAGCCAAGGTGTTTTTAGCTGCAACAGACCCCAAGGGTTCAATCCAACAGACCCCTAACCACCAAAGGTTAAGATATTTGAGACCAGAGGGATCAACACCATGAGATATTAGATCAGCAGTATTTTCATTCGACAAAATATGTTTCCACTGATAATTTGATGTAAGAAATTGAATTTTAGACACTCAGTTTCCTACAAAAGTTTTGAGCTGAAGAGGGGCTGAATTTATTCAGGTGAGAGAGGTAGTTGAGTCCGAGAATAACAGGACTTTGTGAATGTCCATTTTTAGATAAAAGATGATTTTGTTGACAAGTTGTGAGAGTAGTAAGCAAGAAGATAGCTCCAATCGCGGAACAGAAATTATTTTTGAAGGCAAAACTCTTGATTTGCTGGCAAGCAATTTAGTTGTTGGTGAAGAGTTTCCATCATAACTTTGAAGATAAATAACTGCTCCATATGCAGCAATAGAAGCATCACAAAAACCTAGTAAAACAATCAACTGAGGATTAAAATTCAAGATATATCTGTCAATTCTAATGTTTTCAATTTCCTTTATGGGGTGAACGAAACGGTTTCATTCTTTTCTCAGTTGATTGGTAAGTTCATCATCTCAGCTCATTTTCTTGAGTGAAAGCTTCTGGAGAAATAACTTGGCTTTGGTTATAACAGGTCCAATAAATCCGAATGAGTCATAAAGTTTAGCAATGGCTGATAAAATTTCTTGTTTGGTATAAACATTTTGCAGTTTTACTGAAACTTTAGAAACAAGTTTCTTTCGAATTCCAAACCATACCTAATGTTTTAGTAGTAGATTCTTCAGTTTGGACAAATAAATGCTCTTCGGAGTTTTGATCTTCTATTTCTAGAAGCTCATCACAGTTAGAATTCTATTTATGTAGACTCATGCCACATGACTGAAACATTTTAATTAACTGGTCTTTAAGAACTTTACAAGTTTTGATACCTTGGCTACCGCTTATAATATCATCCATATATATGCTAGAAAGCGCAATTTCGGCAGCTAAGGGGAACATCGCAGATTCGTCTAAACCTAATTGTTTTATAACTCTACTAGCTAGAAATGGTGCACATTTGGTGCCATAAGTCACTGTATCCAATTTATACTCTGTAGGAATCTCATGTTCTGTGGTTTTCCACAAAATTCTTAACAGATCTCTCTGGGCTGGTTCTATTAGAATTTGCCTAAATGTTTGTTTAATATCAGCTATTAAAACTATTTTATGCTTTTGAAATCTTAGCATAATGTCAAAAATGTCTTCATGTACTTTTCCAGCAAGAAGAATTATCATTCAAGCTTTGCCTAAAAGTGGTTGGGGCAGACCCGTTGAAAACCACCCGAAGTTTGGTAGAAGTGTTCTCAGACACCAAAGTGTGGCAAATAATAAATTATGGGGGCCAGGCAATCCTCAGTTACTTTCTGCATATGACCAAATGATTCATATTCCTGAAGAAACTCACAAGAAAACTTACACATATGAAGACGTTTATTCAGGCTTCTGTTTGTTGCAGTCTTTTTTCAGCTAAAATTCCTAAATTGCCTAGAGTATTTAATTCCTCTTCCTAGACAGGCATCTGAACAATGAATCTACCCGTACAATCCCGTTTGTATTTTTTTTTAATGGTTTTCACAGAATTGTTCTTCTGAACTTAAGGGTCGATCAATGGAAATTTCTTCTATTTCCCAAAATTTTCTTAAAGTGTTATCAATGGTTTCCGAATTAGTTTTTAAATAACAACATTGTTTATGGGTATCTGAAACAACTGATCCTGTTGCAGTCAAGCCAAATACAAAATTTATAAATATTAAATTTTCAGGTAGATATTTTCTACCATATTATTAATTGATATAAAAGTTCAGACCCAAAAATCATATCTATATTTCCAGGGATATCAAATTTTGGGTCGGGTAACGTAGAACGATTTGGCATATTTAACTTTTCGTGTTCATGATGAGGACCCAATGCAGGAACTATGTAATTTTAGATAAAACGAGAAAGTCTATTACAGAAGTAAAAGGAGAGTTATTATTACTAATAAGAGCGTCATTTATTTTCCATGCCGCGAATATAATCATTCCGAATCGGTGACCAAACCTTAACCATGGGTGTAGACAGCAAAACTGTTTTGTTTGATATTTTATTTAAAGAGGCAAAAGTCTGTACCACTTCAGCTAGGTTACTTCTGCCAAACTAGGGTTGTTTATGCTTTGCATATTACAAGCATCTGCAGTCTCTGAAAGGGGCAGATTTCCCGACTGCGAGCTTGGCGAAACAGTATCCTGGTCTGGCGAAGTTTTTCCACACAAGGAACTTTTAGTTTCAGACCGACATAATAGATAATTGTTTTCCTTGGCACAAGCGACAAGAATGTTTGGATTTGCATGATATAATATTTGCAAGCTTATGTTTGTCGCTTAAACAGTTTATACAAATTTCATGTTTTTTAACAATATTAAATCTTTGCGATGGAGTTAGTTTTAAAAATAAGGAACAACTATATACAAATGCGACTTTTTACACAATATGCAGAATTACTGTTTGACTTTAGCATGAAATTTCTGCTTTTATTTGTATAAGAAGTTTTAGTTTTTAGTGATGGTAATTGAACTTCATGTAAATTTTCTAACATTTGGGATCGTTTTTCTAAATATTCCATAAACTTTCCAAATTTGAGTAATTCAGTCGATGTTAAACTCATTTCATATTGTTTTCTCCTTTCTTTATCTAACTTTTGAATGACAATGTTTATTAGGAATTCATGCATTAATTCATTATTTTCTAATTTCATTAAGTTTAAACCTCTTAGGTTTTTGTTCAAAGTGTGCACTAGATTTCTATGACTCTTATAAGATTCAACAGGTATTTATTTTCTCAAAATTTAAAATATTCATAACATAAGAATTAACAATCAAATGTTTATTTTCATACCTATTAATTAAAACCTCAAATAAAGACTGAAAACTGTTTTCTGTAGTTTCCACAGCTTTCACTTCTTCTTTCAATGCAGAACGCAAATAGAAATTTTTTAATATCATTTAAGGAAGAGTTATTTGTAATTTTGCATATTTGCAAGTTTTGCTGGTGACCTTAGGATTCTTAAATACAGCAGAACCTAAAAACCTCCATTCCTTAAAAAAGATAAATGGCTTTTCGTATTGTATACTTATCAAAGTTTGCATTTATAACTTATGGCTATAAATTAGTTAATTGAAATTTAAAAAAATATGCAACAAATAGAATTTAAGATGTATAATTTGTATATTCAAGTTAGGTCTTTTGAACTTTATGAATAAAATTCCACATTGTCTTACAATAATAATATGGACCATATAATTTTGTGAGTATAAAATAAGAAAATAAACTTCGTAATTATATCCATTTAGGGAAGACTTTAAAACTTTTCAAATATAAAAATTTTAAATACATTAATAGATGTAATTAATAATTTCAAAATCACCAGAAATTTCAAGATATTATAATCTAATTTTTCATTTGAAATAATTTTACTTAAATTATGCTTTCTGTTATTACCGCATTTCTAATTTACTTATTTTGTAGATGCTGGAAGACCCCACAGCTTTCTTGTAATACAAATATTGCCATCTTATGGACAAATCCACATTAACGAATTAGTGTGTACTCACCAATGGTTAAGGGATGCTGAGGCAGTTACTTATAAAAGCCCCCCTTCCTTGTTTGAAGGCAATGCTTTAACATTCCATGTACAGTAAAAAAAATTAAACTTCACTCCATTAAAAAATAATAATTATATACAAAAAATTATTAGGTGTGAGCCTTCGAAGTGTATATTCAACCTTACAATAATCAGAAAATTCCAAGACTTCAAATTTTTTAACAATAATTTCATTGTTAAAATAATTCAAAATAGCAATTCAAAGATATTTAAGCAATAATACAAAAATAGATGAACCAAGTTAATAATCTTCCCTAAATAAAGTCTTAAAATTCATTAATTTGTTAATTTGGAAAATTCAAATTTCTAATACCATATAATTTTTACTATTTCCATGATGCTATGCAGTTAATCCAACAGAAGAAATAGCATCATCTATTGAAATCTCAAACTAATTATATTTAGCAATTTTTGTATTGTGTAAAATATTTTTAGTTACTTTAATGAATTATCAAATTATTTCGTGACCAAGTAAAGTATGTAAATTGCCACAACATTAAAAACTGCATTGCAAAATAACATTAAAAATACTCACAAAATTCGTGCATTCAAACGCTACTGAATTGTCATGCTTTCATTCCTTGAATAATAATTTTATGTTTTTTTTAAGCAGCACAATCAAATTTCAGAAATTTTAAACAAAATTTAAATGTAAAATGTAAAGTCCGCAGCATATTTAATAATTTTATATCATTGGAAAATGAACCTCAGTTAGTTCATATGAAGATAATAATTTTAGTTCTCAAATGTTATTAGGAAAACTGGAAGTGCAAATAGTAATTTTCTGTTGCACATACTTGAAGCACATTAAACTCAGATTGAACCCATTGTAATATTGATGTCTTGAGCATTAAGTCACCGAAGATTTAAAACACACTATTTTCCCCTTCTAAACTGAAGTAGTAATACCATATTTTATATCATTGGATGTTGCAAGTTTAGAAGTTGCAGGTAAGCAGGCTATTTATTCAGTTTTGTAGTTATTTTATGGAAATCCAATTGGTTAATAAATTAGCCATTGAGGTTTGTAGCACCTAATCCAATCCTATCAACTCACTTTAATAAAAAAGATGTAGCAATGTTGATGGCTTAGAACATAGATCCATATTGAAGAGGAAACTTGATAGCCTAGTAAGATTAAATATTCAACTTTATTTCAATTGACATTTGTGGCCACAATTCACTTGGTACTTTAATCATGCTTGTTCAAGAATATTTACATTTTTGATATTGCTGCAATAAGCACAGAGCAGCCTGAAATTGTGTCTTATTTTGAGTTCAGGTTCCGAATTAGCTATGTCATCAGTGTCATGCAAGCCATTTGACATAGATTGGTCTGGAAATGATGCTTCTGAACTCAAAATTTTGAGAACTGAAACCTTTCTCTTAATAAGCAACCTAAACCAAAAGCTTCTCTTGGTTAACTCTTAGGTAGCACAAAGTCAATACTGGATAACGGCATACATTAGCTTCTACCTCTCTCGATGTTAAGATGCTATTTCACTCTTCTCTGTGCCTATCGCAACAATTTCAAAAATGTAAATGTTCTTGAAGAGGCATGATTAAAGTACCAAGTGAATTGTGGCCACAAATGTCAATTGAAATAAAGTTGAATATGTAATCTTACTATGCTGCCAAATTTACTCTTCAGTGTGAATCTACACCATCTTCTTAGTTAGTTTAATGGTTTCTCACTTATTTAAATTTAAGAATTTTTGTAAACAATTGAATAGTTCTGTTTTAATTTTAGAATTTCAGTGTTTTAAATTTGAAAATTCAGTTTATTAATCACTTCTAAATTCACACCAGTATTGTTGTAATGTGTTCACATTAAGCTGTTATTTACTTTTCTTTTTTTCCCTCCTTTTCATGGATTGTTTTTAGAATTATTTAACTTTGTTAGACAGACCATATTTTGACCATATTTGAAAAGTTTCTTATAGGATTTTCAAAATTTTTCGAATTTTATGTTATAATGCATTTATTATGAATATAGCTTGGCAAGTACAGGCATTATGTGAAATATAAGTTCCTCAATTTTTATTTTGCATGCCACTATACAAATAGTTTCCAGGGTTATATTATTTACTACTTTATGAACTAAATGATTTCAAAAGTATAAACATGCATTTTAGTAATTTAGATTATTTATTTAACTTTTCAATTACTTTTCTTATTAATGTAATTTGAAATATATTCAATTTATAGTATATCCAATTAATAATTATGAACATCTGCAGTATTGCCATAATTAATGAAAAGGTTTCTAACTCCTTATAATGCGTATTTCACTGTATTTAACTTCATCCATTACATGTATTTCTTTTTATTTTGTATATTGTTGCATTTTAGAGATTGTGTATTGATGTACTGTAGGTATGCATTATATATTTAAAAAGGTAATTGTTACGAACTTTTGTATCATAACTGTAGTTAACAAATATTTCTAATGCATTATGCTGTATAGCTTGATGCAAAACTATCTTTATTGTAACACTTAAAAATATGAGTTTTCCGATCTAATTTTCGGCTTCAGTGAAATTGTTTGCGAAGAGAAATGGTCACTAAATCATGTTAATATCTTCAGTTGGTGTAATTTGTAGTACTACTAATTCATGTGATTTATACCGCATTTGTAATTTTTATTCAAATTTTCATCAATTTTGTAATTAGCAAGAGTTGCATCTAATACCATACATTAATATTAAATTCATTTTTTAAATTTTCTTATCTTTCAATTATGTAACCATAATATTTCATACTGCCATAGGGATAAATTTAACTCATTTAATAAACCATACAAATATACAATATCGATTTACATGTTTTTGTTTTCACTAATACACTTCTAATTACCTTAATAATATTGCTCAGCACATACTGTATACTAATGGTATTATTTGTTAGATTAATTTCAACAAGTCTTCTTTTTTCTATACATTATTTAAATTTAATAAAATAAAAATTTTCTTAATTTTGCACACGAGTGTGTGTGTGTATATATATAAATATACAGGAAAAGGAATTAAGAAAAATCCTAATAATGCAAATACTATTTAAATCAAAGGGGTAATTGTGCGTTAATTGAAAAATACATTATAATAAATTTGTATTAAATACTGTAATAATAACCTTCCAAAGAGTCACACACTTATACAACTCTGAAAGAAATCCCAGAATGTGTGTGGTACACCAGCGGCTGAGCATTAAAGCCAGTGGAAGTTTGGTCTGAGGTTTGAATCCCATGAATGGGTTGGCTGCATGGTCATTTTTGTGGTTTCACTATGTATAATGTGTTTACGAGCCAGTTTACCTTAGAAAGTCCTGCACAAAGGAATCCATCCATTAGGCAGATAGCTCTCGAGGCTTTGCCATAATCACCCAAACCAAATAACCTTCCAAAGTCTAGGCCAAATGACCAAAATGCCTACTTCACTTTTGCTTAAGTTCTGTTTTAGTTTTTTATTGGTTCTCAATATTTTCTTTTGCATATTTTCTATACTTTATTACAATATATATATATGTTGTAGTTTTATTACAATATATATAGTTATAGTTTTATTACAATATATATATGCTTTATTATTTTTCATAATCAACTATTTCCCTTCTATGATTTTTTCTAAATTATATGTATCATATGAAAATAGTTTTATTAAGAACGAACATATTGCCAATATGAAATATTTGTAATTAATTTATATGCTTTATTAAATTTTAATCTTGAAATACTTGAAATGAACCAAGTAAATATAAATTATTTCATGTGGAATGCTAAGCTGCATCCAAGAAATAAAATACTGTTATTTCCGAATCAAAGCCTTTTTCTGTATTTAGAAAATAATTATTTGTTTTGCTGTTCCAGCTCCATTGAGCTGTTTATGCATGTTGAAGGAAAAATTTAGAAATTTTCTCTCCCTCTTGCCATCTGTTGAAACAGAATGGGGACAAGGTAGGGTAACAAGGTATAGGAACTAGTAAAAATTTTCCAAAATTCTAATTGAAAGTAATTTTGTATTGTGGAATTAGTGTTATTTTGAAATTATCTTCATTAGCAGTGGACTTTCCATTTACTATGGCATGGCTGCCATCACTCCCAATTTTTTTATCACATCTCCTGGTAGGCCTACCAGCGGCCGAGCAGTGAAGTTGCTGAACTCTGGTAGTTCAGTCTGGGCTTCAAAATGTGGCAAACGAGGTTGCTGCTTGGACTCTTTCGTGGTTTTCTCCATGTGTAATGTGTATGTGAGCAAGTATTTCTTAGAAAGTCCTCCATAAAGACATGCCTCATTAGGCAGTACCTGTCAAGTGCTTTGCCATAATCAAATAAATTAAACCTAACCAACTCATCTCCGGGTAGATCACTGAATCGCCCAGTTAATAATTTTTAGCCTTTACTGAGGAAAATGTGCCACAGTAATAAATGAAAATTTATTCAATTAATGAAACAATGGCAAATTCTATCCCACAGCCTCTACTGATTTTCATATTTTTTATTAAAATTTATTTCATTTGAATTGTATTTTTATCGCATTTTACTTACCTTTGTCGTATTAAATTTCATTTATTCTGAGTTGTCTGAATGTACTGCAGGCATTTGTATATTTTTATATGAAATTTCAAGCAATGTTTAAGAAGTTACTATGGTACATTATTAAGTTTATCGACACAAATATTGTATACATTAATTATTTATTTTAATTCTATTTAAAGGTAATATGATAAAAAAAAAGGATTTCCTGAGTATAAAACTGCAAAAGAAATTTTAAATGAAATTAGCCCCTCCCCCCGAAAATAAAATTAGAATATCAAATTAAATGCTACTATATCAGGTTTTAATGGAAGTTTCCTACTACAGCAAATATGATCTGTGCAAACAGTTCATGTTGGTGTATTTAATCATATTTTGTCAAACGATTTTTTGGCATTTGAAAGAAAGAGACTTGCTTTAGAACACTGTGGTGTGAAATTTGTAAAAAAAATATGGTTATCATTAAGTACAAGGTGTCTGAAATGGAACTATCACGCTATCAGATTAGAACTATCATTTACTTCCAGTTCTGTTGCAGAAAGGCAGCTACAGAATGTCACAAAATTATGTTTACAGTTTTAGGTACTGTTATGTCATACGATACTGTGAAGGTTTGATATCAAAAGTTCAAAAACAAGGACTATGACATTCAAGAAGCAGTGCATTCTAGCCAGTCTACTGATGTTGATGTGGCCTGCCTGCGAAAACTTGTGAAAGAAGATCGGTATGCAACCACTCGAGACCTTGCTAAAGAGTTGGACGTTAGTGCCATGTCCATCAATCACACTATGCATTGCATAAACTTACATACAAGTTCAATCGCTGAGTACTAGATGAGCTGAGTTAAGCAGATAAGGACAGACATGTTTGAACCTCCACTAATCTGCTCGAATATCAATGCCAGAACAAAATTCTGGACTGGATCGTCACTTGTGATGAAAAGTGGATTTACTTCAGCAACACATGCAGAAAAAGGGGGCTGGTCTTTGCTCGGTGAAAAACATCGACAGCGTCGCAAAGCACAATTCGACTAACAAAAAAAAAATCATATTTTGTATCAGGTGGGATTGCCGTGGTATTATCCACAAACAGTATCTGGAAAAAGGTAAAACCCTTGATAGTAAGATGTACAGTGAGATGCTAGTCTGTGTTGATGCTGCTATCTAGATAAAATGTCGAACCGATTTCTGGCACAAAAAGGTAATGTTCCATCAAGATAATGCAAGACCACATGTGTCTGCCTTCACCGGCTGGACCCTGTATTCACTCGCATTGGTTCATTTGCCACATCCACCATGTAGCCCTGACATCACTCCTTAGGACTTCTACCTTTTTTCACATCTGCAGCCATATCTTGCTGCTGCTATCTTCCATTCTGTACTGGATGTCCGAAATGAGGTTGATCTGTTTTTTGACTCGCGGCCACGAAGTGTCTGGGACGAAAGCTTTGAAAAACTACTAAAACGTCACCAGAAAATCATAGATTTGGGTGATGGTTACTACTCACAGTAAAGGTACTGTTTTCGTGTTTTTTTCCCCTCCTAACTTTAATAAGAACGTTTTTTGGTGGAAAGTTTTTGTTACAACCAGATATTTTACATCTGACATGTACTGCAAATAGTTCAGTAACCTGAATCATGCATGATAAAATGAATAATTTATTTTGGTGGTTCTTTGAAATGGTGTTGCCTTGCAGCTTGAAAACCTAGTTTATTCTGGTTTTAAAATTTCAGGATTGGCATCTGTACAATGAAATAATGGGAAATTTAAACACTGAAAGTACTAGTGGGACGAATTAAGGTTTTAATGGGTAAATTAGCTGTATATTTACAGTAGCATATCCTTAAAATAATTAGAAGCTGAAAAAAAAATAGGAAAATTTAGTAGTAATTTTGTGCAGTGATATATTTCAAGTATTCATTAGGTAATTAATTTTGTTTTTGGAACTATGTTCATATTGCTATGTATGTTTCATTTGATGTGTCTTACTTGTCTTATGTTAGAGGTGGATAAAATACTCACCCTTAAATTAAAAATCCTAAATTAGATAACTAAAAATCTTAAATTAGGTAGCTAAAACCCAAGCCATTGTCTCTGAGAGTAGGTTGAGAGGCAGATGATTTTTGTTTGTGTTACTGTAAAAGTTATTTTTTTATTGATGTCTTTAAAAGTGCTAATGTAATTAATAATGATTAGAGGTAATGTGAAAAGGTAATTATCGAATTTTTAGTATGATATTTATGAAGAGCATTTCACATTTCTGTGTGTCTCTCTTTCTCATTTTTTACAGGTTTCCTTTTCTTGAATTATATTGCATAATTCATTTTTCAAAATTTGTTTGCAATCTTGTTATTAAATTTAAAAGAATGAATTTAAAAGATCGAAATTAAATGCCTGAAATGAGAGGTGGGTATATTGCTATGCATTGCTGTAGCATGATTTCAGATTTTTTTTTAACTCTTTTATAAAGTGTGTAAAATCTGGCAGTATTAACATTTTTAAGTTTGCAAATGAAAGGTTAGTTTTAAAATTTTGTATACAATTTTTTTCTGTTTTAGGTATGGTTATCATAATATGCGTTATGTGGCTTCCCTGGTTAGTGGTGTTGGAATCTTCTTCCTTGGCACTGGGCTTTCAATTTACCATGGAATAATGGGAATTTTAAACCCTGACGCCATGGAATCACTGTATTGGGTGAAGTGTCAAAATTTGATCTTTTGTAATTTAATTCTTTGGCTGTTTAATGATAGGCATTTAGTATTTTTGTGTTTCTCTTCTGCTCTTAATTTTACTACTCTGCACATTCATTTCATTTTATTGGAAGAATATTGTCAAGTAAAAGCTTGATTTTCTGTTAATTGAGCTTAAGCATTGTATATTTAATGAAAGTTAGTATACTTTAAATTTTGTGTATTAATACATCAACATTTATTTTTAGGCTTATATTGTTTTAGGAGGTTCCTTAATTTCTGAAGGAGGTACTGTGATAACTTATAATAAATCAAATTTTTAAATTTCTATTTAAAATAATAATAATAAATCAAATTTTTAATGTCAATCAAAGATGTAATAAATAAAATTTTTTAATTTCTGTTTTGTTTGAAATTTATCTTTGCTGGCATGTGACATTATGTATGAACATTTTACGTAGGTACACTTGCTGTAGCGTTTAGAGAAACAAAAAGTGGTGCTAAACGGGAGGGTATGAGTTTTGCACAGTATGGTATGTATATTCTTTAGGTACTCATAGGATTATGTGTACTGTATGAAATAATTATAACACTCAGATACATTTTTTGAAATTATTCTGTTTAAATTCAATACACTATTTTACATTTCCCCAAACACTTCTTTTCTGAGATTGCTTGTGATTATGTTTTTGACAGTTATTAAGTTGTTTTTGCATTTATATATCAAAGGAGGATAGCTGCCAAATCTGCATCATGAATGCAGTTGCTTTTCTGATACACTGGAAGTCTCATAATTAACACCTCTTAAATCTTTTGTCTCTCATTATATTGTATGCATCTTAATTTATGCATTTCGATCACTGCAGTCAATAATCTCCTTTTCAACTGTGTTAATTAAATCTAAGTGAACTATGATTTATTGTAATTCCTTTGCACACTGAAAAGTCACATATGTTGGTAACATTTGTTAAAAGAATTTAAAATTACTTGGGTAAAATCCTGCAGTTTTAGGATCTAGCCATTGCTAAGTTTCAGAAAATGTAATTCTCCATAAAGGCGTTTCTGTGTATCATTCAACTTGTGTCTGACCATAAGCTTTTCCTTCCCACTCTGCATATATATTGCTATGACTTCATTAAACAGGCACAAGTTAAAAAGAGTTTAACATAATGGCTTCATTAAAACATTTCTTCAATTTCAAACAATTTCATTTTCAGCCAAAAACTTAAAAAATCTTCTTACATTTAAATGATACACAATTCATGATCCAGTATCACAATACTCATGCAGTGACTTTACAAATATTCTTCTAATTTTTTAATTAAGTCCACCTTCTGATTTATTGGGAGTGACTTATGCATATGCTTAGCATTAGCACTCTTCTTTACGCTTAGTGGTCACTTAATATACATCCTAGAGAGCAGTAATAAAACCAAACAGGAGAAATTAATGTAGACATAAAAGCAGTAGGTTTTCGTTTCTGTGCACTATTAGCATTGATATGGTGGCAGATGGATGCTGAAATCATACCTAATTAAGGGAACTACTTGATTAAAAAGATACAGCATATGTTGAGATTCATCTGATGTATAGAAAAATTATTTTCCAAAATACTGATTTTTTTTTCAACTTGAATTATAAGCAATTTTGAAACAGGCAATATATTACATGAATGTTTTGATGAAATATAATGTAGATAAAATGTCCAATATTTAATAAAATCTTCTGAAAATTGCAGTTAACGTTTATATTTGAAGTAAAATTTAGGCATTGTTATAATCTAATATTTCTCATAAATGTTCTGTTTGTATCTGGAATACTTCAGGTAAATGCATTTTAAATATTTTTATCTAAATAGTAATTTAAATATAGATGAAAGAATTGATTTCAATGAGCCTTCGAAACAGTTTGATTTTAATATTTAGTTTAAATATTGTTGCGTTTTTACGGGTTCGTAGATTTGAGAGTATCCGATGAAAACACGATGCAGAACAATAAAAAGCACAATTTTTATTTACAGGAACCACTATTTACAGCACAGTTCCAAAATTACCTTTAAAATCGTCGAAAATCTACAATCAATACGCTGAAACAATCAGCAACACAGCTTCAGGCTGTAACTGTACAGGTAACTTCACGGCAACACTAAACTTCTAATAAACACCGTGGAACAATCACCAATACACTGTCAAGCTATACTGTAAAGTTAGCTTCATGGCAAAGCACTATCTCGATTGCTTTCCGTTCACAGAACTCTCGCGTAGCAGCTATTCTCACAACTTATCACACTGCTCGCAACACTTCACAATCTCGCCACTAACTCGCAACTCTTCACAATCTTCGCAACTAACTCGCCACTAACTTCACAACTAACTAGCTCTCAGAAACGCAAGGGTTTATATAGCTTTTCTTTAAGTTCGACACGTTTCGAGAAATATCTCGACAGGAAGTTATTCTAGAAGCTTCCCCATTGGACCATGGGATATCGCCAATTTGGTCGCCAAATGGGCGATAAAGTCGCCAATCTGGCAACCTTACCATACACTATTTTATGGCAACCCTAGTGCTATGCCGGAAAGCTTACATACAGGCGCAACCGCCGAATTTTTCGTAACAATATGTTTATTTTGCATGTACAGATTTTAACTAGAATATATTTCTATTATATGCAGATTTATGTAAGATTTGTTATTGTAGTTTTGCGAGGTCAAGATCCTAGTGTAAATGTTGTACTGCTGGAAGACATAGCTGCCGTTGTGGGCATTTTCATTGCTGGAACATGCATGGGATTGACATCATATACAGGACTGCCAATTTATGATGCTGTAGGCTCCCTTGCTGTAGGAGGGGTTTTGGGAGCTGTTGCTTCGTTTATAATCTATACGAATACAGCTGCTCTAGTTGGCAGGTGAGAATTTTTAAAAAAATTTTTGTATTTAATCAGTATTATAGTTGTTTTAGATTTGTATCATTTTTACACATTGTATAAATTAATTTGCATATGTGTACACTTTAATATAGGTCCATTCCAGCTGAAAGACTGCAGGAAATAAATAAGGAAATGGAGAATGATGTTATGATCAGGTAAAAATATTTTTAATGTGTTAGCTTTATCTATTGGTGGACATTTAACTTATTTTATCATTAGAATCTTAATGGTCACTCTTTTTATAAGAACGTAAAGAAATTGCCGGTTTTTGTGCAGAAGAAATTGGAGCATACATAGTTTTGATTTTTTGGGCAAAAGTAAGCTGACACAAGAGGACTTTAAAAAAAAATACTTAGTTATTTTTCACCTGAATACTAAATTTTTCATGTCAGGTAATCATAAAAGAATGCTTACTAAAGATGTATCAAGGAATATTGTCACAATTTTTAATGGCAGGCAAAGACCCATTGAAGTGATTCATCGTCTCAAATACATCAATCATCAAATTCATTACCTGCACTACAAAAAAATTTTGTGTCATTTTATATATATTAAAGAATACTTATAGCCCAAAAGGCTTTTTATTGTCTGATTCCATGATGCTCACAGTTGGAATGAACAGCAAATTTTTTTTTTTTATTGGGGGAAAAAAGAAAGAATCTCACATGCATGCTGCAAATAAATAATCTGTAAGCTGTGTAAAGTCTGCTGGTACTCTAATATAATAAGTTATACACAAGGCAAGTACTTCAGCTATTTTTTAATTAGTTGTAAAGTATACTCTTTTCCAAAAATTGATGTCTTAAATTTAAAAATACTATAACATGAATGTTTGCATCACTTAGTCTTGTAATTGAAGTATATGTTTGGGGTCAACAGTTGTGAGAATAAAGGCATTTTTTGCACAGCAAGGACTTTAATGAGCACACTACTGTATAATTTACATAGGATTATACTTTGGCATTATCCTCAGTTGAGAAATAGATATAGATACCTCAGAGCCCATGTTATTGATGGGAATAAGCTGTCTTGTAATATATGGATGGAAATTAGTAGAAAAAATTTTCTTTTGATTTACTAGAATACTCTTGCATATGATATCTACAAGTGATGAAACTGTTTAATATCAGCTTTTGAGAGATGTGTTCCTAAGCTCACAGCAATAATTTTGTAATGCATCTTGCAGTGGATTTCTATGTTACTTTTGAGTATTGGATTGTTGAAATTATTCATGCAACACTGCATAACATTGTGTCTTCTTTTTTGAAAATCTTCTTCAGTCAAAAATGCTGGGAAAAAATTTAATGAATAAAAGAGATGCTTATAATTTGAGAGTATAAATTGTAAAGCATTTCAGGAGAGCCCTCTTTAAAGAAACTGAAACTTAGTGTAAATGTAGTGATTAGTTACGATTGTATTAGTTTATTTTTGTATTTTGTGTGATAAACAAGTGTTTATCGTTCCTTAGTACTATTTAACTATTTATAATACGTCATATTAGACTTAATTATTTTAAAAGAAAATGAACCAAATCTATGTTTTTTATATTTTGATATTATGTATAAATCTGTTTACATTTATATTATTATATTTACATAAATTATGTTTATATATTGTATGATGCTGAGTTAACTCTGGCAGTAAAAAAGTCATGCTAATAACAGTTTTTTTAGTCAACATTTACCATTTTGTGATAAGTTTTAAAGCTTGGAATTAACATGAAAATGATCATCACCGTCTAGACACAATTATCTTGTTTCTTTAAAAATCTATTTAATTTTTCATTCCTGTTTCTAGAACATAGGAAACACTGGCAGGTTGGGTTTTCTTTCTTTTCTGTTGATGAAGGATGGAAAATGTGATGTAAATAATCGTAATGATGTTGGGATATCTGAAGGTTATGAAGTTCTTGTATTATCTGTCACTTTGTGTTTTTCATGGGCGAGCTTTATTACTTTGAGGTGAAGATCAGGTGAATTCATTCTAATGGCATATTTTTTATAAGTACAAAAGAGTTCCATGGTGTTACGTCTAAAATAAAAACGAAATCTTTTTATAATACTTGTTACCTCTCTTTCTGGGTACTACATAGGAACAAGGGTTAATCAACATATCAACATTGGTACAAGTTGTGATTTATTTAGTTATTGCTATTAATGTAGTATGCATGTGAGTGATGAGGGAGATATCCTTTTCATTTGTCCACTTCATTGCACAGACTTTTCCTCTCTGGAAGCCAGTAACATTTCCAGTTTTAATTTCTTGCTGTTCAGGTCTCTAGGTACTTCTTTGAATGATATGCCTAGTTATAGTATTTTTTTGTCAAAAGATCAACCTTTTCAGGTGAATTATAAAAGCTATCTATCATCATACAATAATCTTATTCAATAAAGGCTTCACCAATGTCTTCACTGTTTGCAAAGACACCGGAAGATTGATAAAATGGTTGTCCGGAATGAAATTCTTTCCAGTGTATATCATAAAATTATAGATAAATTCACTTTGTGATTCACATAATAAAAATGTTTTTATTGTCAATTTAAATCTTTTGAGGAGAATGTATTGGACCCATCCAGATGATTTTTAGAAAGTTCACCAGCCGTTGAGTGATAAATTCACTGACTGGTAATTCGATCCAGGTTCATATCCCAATGGATGGGCTAAGTGCAAAGGTGTTTTCATGATTATCCCTATATATAAACCTGCGTATGCTCTAGTTTTCCTTAAAAAGTCTTCCACAAAGGTATCCATATCATTAGCAGATATTCCTTGCATGCTTTGTCATAACAAACTAAACCAAGAATAATGACTTTTATTAAGCAATAAACTTTTGTCAGGAGTGACCAGTTTTTATTACATAATCGAATGTTAACTTTTGAATTCAAATCTTCATAAAGAGACCAGATTTTGTATAGTGTTGGGCAAGGGTGATTTGCTGGGTCATAGTCATCAGTATTAAAAAAAAATAGAAATTGTTTTATGATCTTGAAGCATTTTTTGCTCATGCATTGCAGAAAAAGTGGTGTATACAGTAGAGGATTTTTCTCCCAATAAGACAGTATTCTGGTTTTCTCACTATACTTTGCAAAAGTAAAGCTGCTAGGAATACTCAAATTTCACTTGGAGTTTTGTCACACCATAAAGTATTTGCATTATTACGGCATGATTCGTATCATATCTGTTTATTTCACTCGCAATAGCTGAATCGATCATCAGAAAATATCCCAAAGAAATTCTGGCAAGTGTAATTATGTTGAATGAGCGGGTATCATATCAAGAAGCAAGTTGAAAATTAACAGACGTATCTTCTATTCACGTTTTTATTGAAACTTAACAACACGTGCACACCATTACACTGACATCCAAAGCTCACACGCGGAAAAAAGAACTTAGTGTTGCCAATATGGTAAAAATAAATGTACCAAACTAACACGCCTCCTTACATTTATATTTACTAATTACATATAAGCATATATATAGGCAACCTTTTTATCTTTACCAATTACAATTAAGCATAGATATAAACAATAACATTCAACACTGAACACAAATTATTTCAAAATGTTTCTTTCATTAACTTAAATGTTAAAATCAAAATTAAATACAATTTAGTTTGCATAAAGATATTACCAAAATCTTTCATCTCAAGCAAAAATATTTAAATAAACATCACCTAAATAAACAGTATACAAAATTTATTTCAGTTTCAAACCTTCTCTGAAATTCATAAATTTAATCTTTCTTAAAGACTTTGTAAAGATATCTACAATATTTGATTCTAAATCAATCTTTACAATTTCAGTTACTCCATTTTGAACATTTTCGTGTACATAATGATAATAAACTAGTATGTGTTTTGAATTTTTAGTGAAGTTCCCATAATGAGCAATGACCAAAGCTCCTGAATTGTCTTCATAAATTTTAATGGAGTGAGTTATATCAGCAAAAACATAATTCACAACATTTTTTAAGAAATTAATTTCAGTCACAGCCTCAGATAGAGCAATATATTCAGCAAAAGTGAAAGATTTTGTCACACAATTTTGCTTTTTGGATTTCCAATAAATTGGATTACCAAATAATTCAATAACAAACCCAGTAGTTGACTTTCTATCCACAATATCACCTGCCCAATCAGCATCAACATAACAATTCACAATATCAGTTTTAAGATTTTTACTATAGGTTAATTTTAGGTGTTTTGTTAAGTACAAATACTTTAAAACTCTCAAAGCATATTTGAAATGTGTCTCATCACAACAATTTTGAAATCTACTTAAATAGTTTACACTGAAGGATATGTCTGGTCTAGTACCATGACTAATATACAAGAGTACTCCTATTAGATTTCTATGTTTAACATTTTGATTTAAACTAGATTGGCTTAGTTTAAGATTAATCTCCATTCGTGTATCATAAAGCTTTGAATTTTCAATACCATACAGTTTAGCTAAAGATTCAATATAATTTTCCTGACTCAGTGTTAAGATATTACTTTTCTTATTATCATATTCAATATCAATTCCAATGTAACTTTTTACTTTATTTAAATCCTTCCTTTTAAATTTATTATGCAGTTGTTCCTTAATATCATTAATTACCTGAGTATCTCTGCAACATATCGACAAATAAAAGAATATATACAAATGCCTCATTTTCAGATTTTACATAAAGACAATAATCATATTTACTTTTACGAAATCCTAGACTCTCAATATACTCATTAAAACACCAATATCCTCATTAAAACATTACCAAGCACGAAGGCTTTCTTTCAACCCATATAGTGCTTTCTTTAATTTATACACTCTATTTGAATTATCATTATAGTCTTGTGGTTGTGTAACATAAACCTCAGATACAACATAACCATTTAAAAAAGCAGTCTCAACATCCATTTGATGAATATTTAAATTATACTGACAAGAATATGAAAGTAACAATTTTAAGGTTTGCATCTTAATGACAGGGGAGTAAGTATCCTCAATACTATCTTTTTGCTGGAAACCTTGAACCACTAAGCTAGCTTTAAACACATTACCTGGTTTTCTTTTGAATACCGACTTCACATCTAGAATTGCTTTATCATCTGGTTTAGTCACTAGTGTCCAAGTGTCTTTTTTAATAAGACTGTTCATGTCACAGTCCATTGCCTCTTTCCAGTGTCCAGCCTCGCTGCATGTTGTTGCCTCCTCAAAGTTACCTGGAACTGTAGCATCACAAAAATTTGCATTAACACAGTAGTACCCGAATTCTTCATGAAATCGAACTGGTGGGTTGATTTGCCTTCTTGGTCTCATTCCACTATTTGTTTCATCTTCATTTATCACACTATCCTTGGAGTTATCATTACTCGATTCATATGACACTTCTTGAGGTTTTCTTATTTGTATCATCATTCTCTTCTTCATCATCACAACCTACACACATTATGTCTTCTTCAATGATGTCAACATGCCTGACAACTATTATTCTGTTATTCATCAAAACTCTATATCCAACTTCTGTATATCCAAGTAAAATTCCAAATTCAGCCTTTTTATCCCACTTAGACTTTCTCTTTTCTTCTGGTATTCTTACATACACTACTTCCATATAATTTCAATTCACTTTCAGATGGTTTCCTATTAAAAGTATTTCATATGGTGTCTTCTTTACAACAGTATTTGTTAATGTCCTGTTTTTCAAATAAGCAGCAGCTTTAATCACTTGAGGCCAGTAACGTCTGTCAACATTTGCTTCAGCTAAAAGACATCTTGCCATATCCATTATAGTTCTGTTGTAATGCTCAGCAGTACCATTTAATTCATGTATGTATGGTGGGCATGACTTTATCTTGATACCTTTTTCTCTTGCAAATTTTTATAGCTTGCTATTCATATATTCACTACCATTATCACATCTTAGTTCTTTGATCATCTTCCCTGTTAAATTTTGAATTTCATTTACATAATCAATTAAGCAACCAGAGACTTGATCCTTAGATTTGATACAGTAAGTTTTTGCCAACTTGCTATAATCTTCAACAAAACTCGCAAAGTATTTCTCACCATTATATCCACTTGTTCTGTGAGGTCCATTTATGTCTGTATTTATGATCTCCAGAATATCTTCTGCTTTTCTTCTATTATTCTTGAATGGTAAATTGTGCATTTTATTCCATTTCTATTTCCTTAGGGATTCCTTCTAATAGTTGATCTTTGCACATAATATCCAGATATTTAAAATTTACATGTCCAAGTGAGCGATGCAATTTTTCTTTTGACATTAACTTACTGTTGGTCAAATTTGCAAATGCTTTATTATTTGTAACATAACTCTTTATTTTGTATAATCTTTCTTCTTTCTTCGCTATTGCTACTAATGAACCATTGACATCATAAATTTTAGAGAACTTTTCTTTTGAAACAATTTTATGATTATCAGTAATCTTCTAATAACTTAATAAATTTGCTTTCATTTCTTTTACATAAAATACGTTCTTCAATGTTATGATAGATTCAGAGTTATATACAGGAAAAGAAGCTATTATATTGCCAACCTTTGTAGCTTTCAAAATCCTTCTGTCACTGACTTTCACTTGAATAGGATCCTTCAAAGTGACTTGCTCTTTGAAATATTCATCACTGTTTATAATGTGGTCTGTGCATCCGCTATCCAGTAACCAATTGATTTCATTTTTATTCGTCACAATATTTGCACTGGAACTTGACATGTTACTTTCGATTACAGTGGTGTGAAAACTATTTCCTTGATGACTGTTTATTCTGTGATTAGAGTATGCTCCATGTCCACGATGTTTACTAAACCCATGACTATGTTCTTGATTGTTTGAAGCACTTCGACCATGATAATTAGTGGAGCCATTACCAGGATAGTTCCCTTGATGGACATGCCAACAATTCTTTTTAATGTGACCAGGTTTTCCACAATTATAACAGACATTCCCTTGTGGACCCGATTTGCTTGTTTCAATTTTGAAAGCATTTGATTTTTCTGCTGGTGCACAATCTTCATAATCATTTTTCTCTTCAAGTAATTTTGATTTGATTTTGCTCTTTAGGTAATCGATTGTTCTGTCCTTTTCTCGCAATACATCTATTAAATCACCAATGTGACTGTAATTTGAAGGTAATGCTCTTAGCATATAGTTCAGTTTTTCTTGTTCCGTCACAGTGGCACCAGCATGTTTCAAAATATATTAACATCAGGATAATTTTTCAATTTCACACATTCTAAGTTATTTCGACAAACAATTTGGAGAGAAGTTGAAGTTTTTAAATACATTGCATCAAATTTCGTAATTATATCAAATGCAGTCTCGCACTCATGAATATATTCCACTTGCTTATTTGTTATGGCGCCGTAAATGTAATTTGTAGCTTGGATATCCTTTTCTTCCTATTTTTCCACGTCATTGTTTTCATTGATTTTTCGCTGAACCACATCTTTACATTTTTTAAATTGGAGAAATTTCATCATCTGCACTTTCCAATTAAAATAGTCTGAGCCATCAAATAGCAGTATACTGATATCACTGCTTCTTGCACATGCCATTTTAGCTAGTACCTGTAACTTTTAAAACAAATTATAAATCCGAAGTTCTTCATTCATATTCACAAACCATGTTCTGCTACCGTGTTTAATGAGCCACTATCATATCAAGAAGCAAGTTGAAAATTAACAGACGTATCTTCTTTTCACGTTTTTATTGAAACTGAACAACACGTGCACACCATTACACTGTCATCCAAAGCTCGCACACGGAAAAAAAAACTTAGTGTTGCCAATATGGTAAAGATAAATGTACCAAACTAACAAATTAATAAATAATATGAATATCCTTTTATACCTGGAGCTTATGGAAAAGGAAATGGTGTGAGTGTGTGATCTTTTTATAGCAGTGGATACCATTGTTGGGCCAAAGCAAAACTTCTTTCATTTCCAGAAATAACATCAAGTTCTGCATCTCTACAACTGTATTTTAAAGTTATGTCATCTGAACTAAGTAACACGTCTGTCAAACGAATCCATTATAGTGTTATATAAACATAAATTTCCAAAGTTTACATGATAATATAAACAAATATGTAGTTAAGAAGCTCACTTGCTGTAATTCAGTGCAGCCTTTTGAAATGAAGATAAACCCCACAGTGACAGCAAGGATATATGCACAAACCAAATAGCTGTTACATGACAAAAGTAAATTTTCTTGTATCAAAGGAAGTAACCTCAAAACTGTAGAGGATATATTCAGTTGTATTCATATGCGAAAAAAAATTCTTGAACATATTAACTCTGGTGAACAGAAAACTTTTATTTCAGTGTATGTGAGTCAACTCAGTGGAGTGCATTAAAGGGTTAAGAATACAGTATACTGCCTTCCAAAAGTTAAGGAACAGCGTGTTTTTTGTGTCTAATTTGAGAATGAAGCAACGTAGAAACAAGAAATTTACAGAACATGTTCACTAAACAGTTCTTTAATGAATGTGGCATAGAATGTTTCTAAAGTTCAACACAAACATGAATTACAACAAAAAATTGCACTCTTGGCAGAAAAATCCAGTCTTGAAGAAACAGTGTATCACAGTTTTTTGAGGAAAAATGGGATGGTCATGTTACAAAAATGGGTTCTAATGAGGAATGTGTCCACCCCTAGCTTGAATACATTGATGGCAGCTAGGTTCCATTCTGTCAATTAAGTTGTCAGTCAGTGAAATAGGAGGTAATGACCAGACACAGAGTAATCCTTGTTCAAGCTCATCTAACGACCTTGGAGGAGGACTTAAAGGAGCAGCCTGTTTCCCAAGGTAGTCCCAAAGATTCTCTATTGGGTTCAGGTTTGGGGATTGAGCTGGCCATTCCATCTGCTCCATACCATGACTTTCAAAATATTCTTCAGCAATCTGAGCTCGGTACGGTCGTGCATACCAATAGCAGCGGAAAATGGGTGAACATATTGATCAAGGGTATCGTTTCGATATCTCACACTGGTCAAAGTTCCTCCATGGAAGATATGCAGATCAGTGTGACCACTGAGATCCCAGCCTAAACCGTTATTCAACCACCTCTGTAACTGTGTCTTCCCACAGTATGAGATTGTTTGATCTGGTGCATTGTTTCCTCCAGACAGCTGATGACCTGAATCACTCTCCATTGTCAGTCTGGACTCATCTCTGAAGAGAATAGACGCCCATTGTTGACTTGTCTAGGAGAGGTGTTCTCTTGCCCAACATAAATGGGAACCTCTGTGTCCTCGGGTCAAGGAGACACAAACAAGTGGTCGTCTTGCATACATACCTGTATTGTGCAGACATCTGTGCACTGTAATGGCTGAGATTCTTGTTTCTGTTGCTGCCATGAGCTGAGGCACGGTATGTTACTCCTCATTCAGGCTGAAAGAGCTAAATAACAGTCTCCCACAGGTGTTGTAATTCTAGGTCTGCTTGGAACATGTCTTCTAGACACAGAATCCTCAGATTCAAACTGATTCCATAGTCAGTGGACCACACTACAAAAGACGTTGAGACATCTAGCAGCATCAGCTTGTGACATCCCCATTTTCATCCATCCGATCACCCACCGCCTCAACAAATCGGGCAGACGACTTCTGGACATTGATAGACTCTCCTGAATATTGTCCATGAAACTGTAATAACAATTGAAGATCAAAACTGGTGAACAAAAATTACAATTTTTGCATTTTTTCTCCAACTCCTACTTAAGTATTTATTTCTATGAAATAAAAGTGGTAGCTATTGTTTTTGCATATATTTTCGTAAACTTCATTACTGTCATGGATATGAAATGTGAATTTAAATGTTATTGACATTTTTGTAAGGGTGAGCTTTGAAAAACATGCTGTTCCTTAACTTTTGGAAGCCAGTGTATTTAAATTACAACTGGACCTTGATTATCCAAAACCTGTATTATCCAAATTGAGCAAAGTGGGCAGTGACAATCTTGTGAGATTAACCGCAAGTGCTGTTTTTTCATTCTAGAGTTTATTTCAATTTTGCAGCAAAATATATTTTATAAAAATTTTTTTTGTGCAGAATGTTGTATTAGTGCAACTTATGCATAAACCAGCGTGCAAAACAGCTCAAACGACATGCATGGTCTATCCATGATTAGGACTTAATTTACTCGTGCATTTTTTTTTACTGCATGCCTTTAATTAAAATACATCAGTTTTCCCTAACTTGTGCATCTTGATTTTATTTCCTAATATTCCTTTTTTGCATAAAAAAAAAAAACTTTAACTATCTATTTAGAACAAATGAGATGTCTTGGAAATTCTTAAAAAGATGTAGGTCAATCCAGATTTCTGACATCAAGAATTCAGAAAGCTGAATCTATGACTAGCACAATGATCTTATTGTTTCTAGTGAAGTAGTGGATTGAAATTTTTTTAAATCGACCAGTACAATGTTTTACATATAACATATTTAGCAATGCAGTTTGAAGTCTTGAATGCAATTAACTTGATTGAATTGATCATATCATTCCGAAGGTTACAGTAGCTGTCGCGAGACTCTGTCTGAATTTCATTCAAATAACCAGTTCACCAGGACAAAACATATAAAAGGAATAAGTAATCAAAACAAAGCAGGCAGTCTGTCTAAGTAACAAAAATAAAGTGGCTAATCTATATCAGTACCAAGACATGGCACATTTCTTCCTTTCCTTTTTAATATTCTAAATATAAAACATAAAACTAAAAAATACAATGTTCTCAAATCATGAAAAATAACTTTAAGGAAAATTACTGCACAACTTTTGAGTTACTTGAGACATCTCCTTCCACCTTTTTGATTTATGGTGGTTGGAACTTAAATCAAAATACAACATACACTGGTGAAATAAATTAAGAGAATTTTCATATTTGATCTGTGATCTTCAGAACTACTGGACAAATTTTAATAAAATTTGGTGTGAACATAGGTTGATATAATACAAACAAAATAAACATTCAACAGTTATAATAGACACACATGTTCGCGTGTAACACTCATGGGAATCTGAAGGTCTGAAACAGCGGTTGCAGGAGACACAAAAAAATAGGTTAATAGGGGATATGGTCCCCTTTTACAGCCATACAGACCTCACAGCATGATATCATATGGAAATATGGCAGTTCAGTGCCTGTGGCAATTGGTCCCACTCATTCAGCAACGCTCTTTTCAGTTCCTGGATAGTTCTCGGAGGGGGATTGCGAATTGCAATTGCCCTCCCCAGAGCGTTCCAGACATGCTCTATAGGGTTGAGGTCTGGAGACCTGGCTGGCCAATCCATCTGGCGAATATCCTCACTCTCCAGAAATTCGTCGACCAGAAGAGCTCGATGTGGCCTCGCGTTATAGTCCTGTGAGATGAACTCGGGGCCCACTGCACTCCTGAAAAGGCGAACATGCGGCTCCAAGGCCTCATCCTTATACCTCACACCAGTCACAGAGCGTCTGTCAAAGACGTAAGACATGGAGAGGTGTGCGGCCATTCAACATGATGCCTGCCCAGACCATTACACCACTACCACCATAATTGTTGATTTTGCGGACATTAGAGGGTAGGTAGCTGGTTCCATGGATCTCTCCATATGAAAGTATGGCGAGAATCTGAGTTTAGGCTAAAACGGGACTCATCGGTAAACAAAACATTGCTCTATACTCCAATCACTATGCTAATTAGACTCTCCTGTCCGTAGACGTGAGCGGAACGCAAACAGCTGGTCTTCTGGCAAACAACCTTCTCTCATGGAGTCTTTTGGATAGAGTTGCCCATGCTTTCTCTCGATGAATTCAGTATCCTGAATCTGTTTCCGTAAGTTATACACAACGCTGGGCTTTAAATTAAACACTCTGCATACCTGGTCTTGCGACTGACCTGCCTCTAGCCTCCCCACAATTCGCCACCTCATTCCATCATTTAAACGTTGGTGGTTACTCATTTTTACTGTTCTGATGTGAATTTAACTGATTGTTGCAAGATAACAACAAGAAATTTGCCGAGCTGGATGCTAGCGAATGCAATTCGTCTTACCTTCCACACGCTTATAAAGCCTGTTTTTCTGCTGGCTCTGCCTACACACACGTGTGCGCTTAAGTATTTGCCGTACACGATTTGCATTTTGATCTAGAAGCAGTGGTTTTTCCGTTAGTTCAGTTCTTTTCATGCAATTCGATAAAATATGCAAATTCTCTTAATTTATTTCACTAGGGTACTTAGCAAGTAAACTAAGCAACAATATACTTTCTTTATACCACTTTATGTATAAAACTAGCCATAACATGGTTTTACAGTTATCCTACCACATTTAGTTTCAGTGTCTTATCAGAAACCTTAATATCTTTACTAACATGAATATTAAATTGTTTTTTGTTTAGATAAGATCAAGCTGTCATTACTTAACAAAACAAAAGGATACCATTGTTACACAGGATGGATCCCTTCACCTACAGCTGTTTTCACCTTTACAATTTTAACACAATTATCTTAACTCTGAAACAGTTCAGTAACTCGGACCAAATGTCCAGTGACTTACCTTAACTATGAAACAGTTCAGCAACTCAGACCAAATGTCCAGCGAATTATCTTAACTCTGAAATGATTCAGTAACACGGACCAAATGTCCAGCCCAACCTAAGTAATCAAATAAAGCAGGTAGTCCACCAAAATAATCAAAAAACAGACAATCCGCACCAAATAAAACAGGCAGCAGGCAGTTCGCCTGTGTAATAAAATAAAGCAGACAATCTACCTAAGTACAAAAACAATTTTTCACAACTTTATGATCAGAAGGTAAAAATAGAACACATGAAATTCTTTCTGTTCTCTTTAAAAAGTTTTTATCTTGAGTCTCGTTAGATCTTCTTCATCCATGAAAACTGTCATTACTTAGTTTTCAACTGTGATTTTTGTAGATTTTTTTCTGAACAAGTTCCTGAACAGGTAATTCTTCCTTCAGTTTATGATTTTGATATGTAGAATTTCAAAAGAATCACAGTGTGAAAGCTGTCAGTTGAATCATTGACAAATATTTAGGAAAACAATGCAGTTACTATGTTTCATCAGATTTATTTGAGGTTACTAAGGCTGTTATTCCTTTTTTTTTCTTTCTTTAAAAACTTACATGTTTAATTAAATCTCAGAAACAGACCAATTTTTTTCAAACTGTTTAAGCCATGGTGGGCCCTCCTACGCTCTAGATCTGAGCACAACTTCAGCATAACAACCTCTGGAAGAAAATTCAGCCAGATTGTAACCTGCAGAGATATGCTACCATTGCTTCTTTATGTTAAACTTATTTTCTTCATTCCCTTATTAGGAAAAGTTTTCCATTAATAAAATAAAATGGTTAAAGTGTCAGTCCAGCAGGTGTTTGGAATTCTTTTTAAATCCGTAGCTTCTCTAACTTAAATAGTTCAGTGAAACAATCCGGTAATAATTACCAACGTTTTCAAATTTTTACTCCCAGTTTCTTACATGCATACATTTGGAAAATAATTCTTTAATCTTAGAAATATTCATCAGAATTTGTATGTAGTCTTGAATAAATTCCTATTTTTGACAGTAACATCTTCAGAAGGTTAAATAACTTTTGTGTGTGTTTCACAAAATTCACAAAAAATAATCCAGTAGAAATAGTTGATAAAGTTACATCACAGCCCTTTAGAATGCTTTTAATTACTAGAAATTTTTATGCTGCAGAAGTTTCACCAACAACTAACTTGACAAAAAGAAGAAATTCTAAGCACAAAATTCATATTCATACTTAACAACTATTTTATGCTTGACAACTTTACCCAAAATCCTAATCAAAACTATTCAGTATAGTTCAAATCAACATTGTAACTTTAAACAAGTTCACTTAAAAACAAAATAGAAGTTGGTGGTAATAATAATTTCTGCATCTGTATTGAAAAGTTTAATGTACAATAACTTTCTTTTTTGAACGGGTGAAGTATTAATTGAACTTTTGGCTAAAAAAATTCTGTTAAAATACATTTCTACATTTACGAAATTTTCATTATATTCTATTATCACATACTCGTTTTGATATTTTTTTATCATCTTCTAGCAATAAAGAGCTTATTTCGTTATCTATTTTAGTTAACTGAGAATAAATTCTATATAAATAGAAGAATATATTCTATATAAATTTTAGTTAATTGAGAATTAATAAATTCTATATAAATTTATTAAATCTAATGCTCTCTTCTTAAACATTGTCTCCTTTTAATAAGTCATTCAAGCGATTAAAGCAGTTCATAAAATTAGCTTTTATGTGTGAATGCTTTTTAACAAGCAGTTCCATTTCCAAAATAATATGCAATTCATAAAACATACCTTTAAAATTACATCATATGGTCACTATGTTACAAGACTGTCTTTGAATTTCTTTGATTCAGTCAATTCTCCAGAACAAAAATGTAAAAAAGGAATAATGTATCAAAATAAAACAGGCAGTCCACCTGAGTACGAAAATGGTGCATATCTACCTTTCTTTTTTAACCTCTTAACTGCCACGGAAAATGAACAAGGTTCGATCCCCAGTGCCGCCGTTTTTTACACAGGTGCGCATAGTTATGTGATGTATCGGGGGAAAATAAGTGCAAGTTTTGCTGTCTAAAAACTGTTTACTTTCACAAAATAAAAAAATAAAAGAAAAAATGGAAATGTAAAATTTAATGTTTAGAGTAAAAGTATAATAAGAAAGATATAAATAAAAATCCCCCAAAAAGGGAATTTCGATTATTTATTTTTAGACTACTAAAGAGTAGCATTAGGTTTCAGTGTTATACCTTCTAAAATCACTATACCTAACAAAACGTATATTTCTTCTGAATTGGTTGAATGCTACGATTTTGTTCTTGATTTTTCTTTTGCAGGATATTGGTTCATATGCTGGTCTGCAAAATGGTTAGTTTCAGTAACAATATGAAGCACGAGCACTTCAAAAAATAATTCAAAAAAGATAAGTGGGTTTGAAACATCCCTCATATCTTTCTTTATTCCTGGCACCTACTACAAACAGTAAACGAAAATGGAGGACACAGAATAAAAAAAAAATATGTTTTACTAAAACAGAAACACAAGCAATAACCCCACAGTCATTAGTTTCACCACCACCTATTGCAAACAGTAAACGAAAATGGAAGACACAGAATAAAAAAGTACGTTCATTCAAACAGAAACACGAGGAATAACTGCGCAGTCCTTACTTTCAGCAATTCAGAAACATTCCTCTCTTCTCTGAAACAGTATCCTCCTTCACATACTCTGTCAAGGTCATTGTGGTATTGCATTCCAAATCTTTGCGAATAATCTTACTTGTAGCAGCGCAAAGCAAATGAGAGTATTTCAGAAGGATGTATATACATTCACTTCCAAAAGTTAAGCACGATGAGGAAAATGCTATTTCCCGAAGCCAATCAGAATTGAATAGGATGCAATTCGCTGCAGAGGTAGATGGAAGTATGCAAATATGTTAGGTAACAACCAATCGCGCTTTCATGTCAAGAAATATGCAAAAAAGGCAGTCTTATAAGAAGCCAGCTTTATAAAGGGTTACAGAAGTTGATTGTAAGTGCTGATAGATGGTGTTTAAAACTTTTGTACCATTTGATTTCAAGACATACGCATTTCTATGACTTCCAGAAGACGAATGGAAGATTCTGAGTGCTGGCATGCTGTGGGGGGCATTGAAGCAGGACAGTCGATCACAGATGTTGCTCTTTTCTTCGGCGTTCATTATTCTGTAAATTCACGTTTATGGAAACAATTCCAAACCACACAGACAGTTGTCCGAAGGCCCGTAGCCGGTCGCCCAAGGGTTACAACCCCTGCGGAAGATCGATATATTGCTATTGCAGCCAAGCAGAATCGCAGAGCGACCTCCACACGTGTGACATCTGTGGTTACAGCGTCCATTAGTAAGGCGATATCTACAGCTACTGTACGCCGAAGATTACATATGAGTGGCCTGTACGCCCGAGTACCTCGAGTTTGTGTTCCTCTATCTGTCGAATCAAGAGGGGCACGATTACAGTGGTGCCGGGAACATGTCAATGGGAATGTGTCTGACTGGGCAATGTCGCGTTTACTGATGAGTCAAGATTTGCTCTGGAGCCAGATGACAAGCGTATAAGGATATAGCAGGAACAATGAACACGCAATCAGTTCCAGAACATCACCGAACTTCACGCATTCTGAGGCATTCTTAGTATGAAGAACAAGTTAGGTGTGAGCCAGAGGGTCTGCTAAATTCTACAAACACTGCATGATTTGCCATCTTTCAAAATTCTAAATTTGCTTAGACACACCTATGTAATATCTTATTTGAAGTCTTTTACTAACTGTTGCTAAAGTTTTATAAGTAAATTGCTTTCTTCATTCAATCTAGAATAGTATCAAAAATACCTTCTTCTGAACATGTGTAGATGGGCTGTGCTTCCTCTTTTTTGTATTTGCATTCATGAGCATTTTCTTCCAAACTATGTGTATGCAAACTTGTAGTCATAAAACCAAGTGCCTATTGTAGTATATTTTTGTAACAAGCATTGCAATTTAAATGCCCCAAAAAAGCAGAGGTGAAATTTGTTTTAGTTTAAAATGCTCCAAAGCAGAGGCAAAATTTGTTTAAGTTTAAAAGCATATAAATGCTTGCTTTTGTTTATTTGTTTATTTTAAAGTTTCATAGCATAGTGATTTTTTTCTTAATTATTCTGGGAAAGATATTTTGCCTGCATTTGTTTGCATCTGTTCAGTGCCTATGTTTCAAGTAATTGTTTTTGTTTCTGTTCTTCTAAGAGCTATACATGATGTCAAAGCAACTGATATGGGAAATAATTATGTGCGGTACAAAGCAGAAGTTGATTTTGATGGCAGACAGTTGACTCGCTCTTATTTAGATTCCCAAGATTTAGAAGTTTTACTTGAGGTCTGTAAGTTTTTTGTTTATTTTCTAGTTTGTAGTTTTTTTTTTTTGATACCGTCTTTTTCTGAAAATAAGACATCCTCCGAAAATAAGCCCTATCGTGATTTTCGGAACTTTTTGTAAAATAAGACATCCTCCGAAAATAAGCCCTATCGTGATTTTCGGAACTTTTTGTAAAATAAGACATCCCCCGAAAATAATCCCTAGTTAAAATAATGTGACAAAAAGAATTCGTTAAAAAATGCTGTTGATTTATCAAGTAATAATATGTTTCGCTTTCCTAATACTCGTATTTCAGAGAAATGTTTGAAACAAAATATTCCGAGAAATTAATTGTTTACCTCTACAGTTCGTTTCATGTTAATTCTTGGAATTTATCTTAAAAATACAACATAAGGCAGCAGTCTACATTGAGCGACAGTGCAGGTATACAACGTTCATTCATTTCTGTCTTGTAAGTCTGATTATTTCCTCATACGTAATTTTATTTAAAAATAAAGTGAATAATTTTTAACCCCAGTTAAAATGAGTACAAAACGAAAAAGCTATTCCGTCGAGTACAAAAAGGGAATCGTGGAAGACTCCAAAGCTGTAAATCTTGTAGTATTCTGTAAAGAGAAGACGCTGGATCTCCGTATGGTTCGTAAATGGCGTGGAGACTACGATTACCTGTGTCAACTGGTGGACCAAGGAAATGAGAAAAAATGCAGAGTTGGATCAGGTCGGCAGCCATTATTTTCTGAGTTGGAAGATTGCATCTGGGAATGGATTGCAGGCAGGAGAGCAATGGTTTTGGTTGTGCGCAGGGCTGATATTGAAAAATTTGCCCTTGAAACAGCAATTCAATTTGATATATCCACAGAAGAATTTAAAGCATCGTCACACTGGTTGGACAACTTCCTTAAACGATATGACATAAGGAGATCATATGACATAAGGAGATCAACAACATTGTTTAAGCTGGAAAACAATGAAGTTGTTAAGCGTGCACTTGCGTTTAAGCTTTTTGTTGATGGCATCGATTTTTCGAAATACCAAGTCTCCAACATGATTGCTATGGATGAGACCGCGGTATTCCTACGCCAAGGAGCTCAAACGACAGTTCACCACAAGGCTTCTTCGTCAATTTACGTTCCTTCTACCGGTTACGATAGTACACGTGTTACCTGTATTTTGGCGATTCCTCTAGATGGCAAGAAAGTATCGCCATTTTTAATCACTAAAGGTAAAAAAGACCAGATTCAACGTGTTTCAGGAATTTATGTCATTGAAAGTGAAAACGACTGGTGCACCCAAGCAGTTAAGTGGGTTGATTTTATGCTGCCACCACTGTTGAGGGGTCAGAATAGAGGTTTACTAGTTTGGGATTCAGCCAGTACTCACCGCGCTAAAGACATGAAAAACTTTCTTGCTGAGAGGAAGATTGATCAAATAATGATTCCGGCAGGAATGACTGGTTACCTCCAGACACTTGACATTGCAATAAACAAGCCATTCAAGGATCATTTGCGGATGGAAATCAATGAATATATTGAAAACAGAATGGTGAGAAATCATCGAGGTAATTTTGTTAAGCCAGGCTTACAAGAAGTTGTGAATTGGGTAAAAAATTCATGGGACAAAATAACTGATAGTGATGTTTCCAATGCACTACGAACAGGCTACTTAGGCAAGAAGTATTCATTTAACGATAGCTATATCGCAAGACATGAGAGATTCGGACCAATGATTCAACAGGAAATGGATTTGGAAGAAAATCAGAATATAATTCAGAATTTTATTTATGAAGATGTTCGAGAAGAAGATGACATGACTGTAATTAAATAAATTTAAATTTCTGTATTCTGTGTAAAATAAATATTAAATAAAAATATATAAATATACTTTTATTTTTGCCCTTCCCCGAAAATAAGCCCTAGCGCGTATTTTGGATCAAAAAAGAAAGTAAGACAGTGTCTTATTTTCGGAAAAAGACGGTAGATTTAAGAACTATTACAGTTATTATAAGTGTGATATAATATACTAAACATAATAGTAAAATATAATGAAATTAATTATCAAGTGCGTTCTTGATAGTTTTTTTTTAGATAAAATTTGAAGATATTAAAATTTTCACCAAAATCATGTTGGTTCAAAGTAGCCCTCTGCTATTATAGATATATATTTACCAATAATCATCCTTCATTATAATGATCATTATGATGACTAGGGAAAAGATTTTAAGGTGAAAGATTATTATCAAAAGTTGCTGCTTAAACTATGAGCTCAAACAGTTATCCAAACATTTTCCAAACATTCATTCTTGAGTAAATAACTGCATGCTATAATGAGTAACTTAGTGACCTTTGACGGGGAAATAAATATGGCATTTACTGGACATATTAAGCTTTCTCCATTGGATTATTTTCACCATTTGTGCATTTTAGAAAGTAAGTCGCTGGCACTTTGAGCTTAGGAGATCCTTGTATTTTTAGAAACTGCTCAACATCAGCAGAAACCAAAGTTATATATCTTGTAAGAACGCAAAAAGAGAATTCAGTCACCATTGCAAATGTGGCCTCCTCTGGATTGTTCCTCATATTTAATACAAATTTTGCTTTGGCATATTTATTTAGCTTGCATTTTACTTTGTCAGTTTCTTTCATTTTACTCCTCTTTTCTGTGCATTCGCCTTTCAAACACTGAATCACGTCAGGCAAGTACTTGTAGCCATGCATTATGAAAAAATTCCAACTTTAGATCTTTATACTGGAGCATTGTTTGGCAAGTTTGATGGCCGCAGCTTCTGTTGAATTGTAAAGCAAAGATTTAATTATTTTCTGAAGTTTTTTTTTCCAAGAAAAGTGAACATCTGATCCAAATATACTTCCTGCTTATAATAGAAAAACTGATATGCATGGTAGAACTAATTAACATCTTGGTACAAAATGTTGACTCAGTGCCTTTTTGGAAATCTTGTTCAAGGTAGCAATAAAATCATTTATTTAAGTCAAATGCTCTTTATTTTTTACTTAGTTTAAGCTATGTAGAAATCTAGTGTCATTTATGGTAAAAATTTGTTTTATCTTCCTGCTTGGAATGCATATTTACTACTCATATCATTTGGTGGAAAAGTAAATGCTTCTTTGTTAAAATACTTTCCTCTCAGCTATCTTTCTATGTACTGAAGTACTGAAATCAACATGGTCTTCACATCATATTATAGCTTACTGGATGCTGCGTTTCTTCACAAACTCAGTAAGTCCATGTGCATTTTGTCTAACATGGTTGAGGTTCACAGTCTTCAGCTGTTGGGAAGCTGAAAGCGTGTACAGTACAAAGTACAAGATTCAGAATCGTCAGAGCTTCGGCGATTCAGGATTTCAGAAATATCCGAATTTTAGATAATCATATTAAATCTATTTTAAATCACATGTAGAAATTATAAAATTCAAAATATGATTAGCAGTTTATTAAATAATGAAACATTTATGACCTTAAACCAAAATTTAGACAAAAAAGGGACTCGATTTTTATTTGTTTACTTTATTACTTTCAGTTACTTCATTTTTTATGCTATTTTCTCTTTAATTTTATAGACATCATTTCTTGTTCAAAGTTCCATTGTTCAAGTCCTGTAATTGCCATCTCAGGAATTCTCACTATGTTGTCAATTGAATTTTTTTTTTATTCTCAACAACCTGTCTGTCACTTTCTTTGTAGTTGGTAGTGATATTTTCTTGATTCAGAACCATACTACAAATTTCACTATCTGTTGGTTGATTATTAGGGCATTGTCATGGCAATCGAAAACTTCTTTTATATTATAAGGTATTTCTCCCGTCTCCTTCACATGCCTTCATGGTGTAGTGGTGACCACACTCGGCGCAAATTCGAGACTCCGTGGTTCGAGTCCCAGCAGGGACATTGCTCATTTTTCACATCTCCTGCTTCCAGATAACCTAATGACTCTACAGTGGCACCAGAATAAAAAAAAAGATGATGATTCTCCACCACCAGGATTTGGCGATTGAGTCCCCCGTCTCCTGTTGCCCTTTAAAAAAAATGGGAGTATATAAGGTATTTCTCCTGCCTTTATGGTGTAGTGGTCAGCACGCTCGGTGCAAAGTCGAGAGGTCTGTGGTTCGAGTCCCTCAATTTTCATTTCTCCTGTTTTTATAAAAAATGTCTCTACAATCTCATCTTCATTAATTACTTCTGTACATTTCTCCAATAATTCCATTAATTCAAAAATTTTGCTTTTTGTTTGTGATGTCTGAAAACCTCAAATCTGCGGCTATCACCATTAAATGTGTGTATCATCCATTGTACATTATGAGATTGGAGACTAAAAACATGTTCCTCTAAAATTTGTCTTCCTTCTTTGTGCACTGAGGAAGTGAAGCAAAAACACTCATTTGACCTATGGATTATCATTTATTAAGTTATTGCATACGGAAAGAAATTTATGTTAAATTTCTCTTCATCAACATATTGAGCATTTCACATTGCAATTGGCTGAAGTCTGTAATTGTCGCCAAGCATAATTTTATCATGGTAGCTTTTGATGCTGTTTGGTATACAGTTAATAATATATTTAAAAAAGTGCTTTAGACATCATTGTGTGAGTCATTTTTCAAGCTGCCATGAATTGATAGAAAGGAAAGAATAATAAAAAATGATTCGCCAGGTTGGTTAAGGCTTGTCTAAATCTTGAATAAATTCCCACGTATAGAAAACTTACCTGAAAAATTCATCAGTTATTCTTAATTCAAACAGCACTCATTCAGCCTATGGATTATCATTTATGAAATCTTATTTATTGTGTATGGAAAGAAATTTATGTTAAATTTCTCTTCATCAACAGAACGAGCATTTCACATTGCAATTGGCTGAAGTCTTCAGTCATTGCCAAGCATAATTTCAGCATGGAAGCTTTCCATGCTGTCTGATTTTCAGTTTCTAATATTTAAAAAAAAATGCTTTAGACATCATTGTACGAGTCATTTCTCAAGCTGCCATGAATTGATAGAAAGCAAAGAATAATAAAAAATGGTCCGCCAGGTTGGTGTCAAGGTTAAAAGTTATACAACAGTAGTAAAACCAGCTATGAACTTCGTAGAATGTTTTGGTTTGAAATTTATATCAAGCAGAAAGGTGGCTATGAAGCCAAATTATTAATCATATAGATTTAGCCTAATGAATGAATGTATTTCTTTGAATAAGAAAATGTTTTTATTTGGTGTCGAAGTGAAATTAAGAATTGGGATCTTCCACGTGCTTTATATGGAAAAATGTGTACCATGCGTGTGTGAAGCATTAAATGTATACTAAAACGAGATGCTATTCTTGGAATCTAATTCATCGTTCCTTTTCACAAGAACTTTCTAAAAAAATTCTGGTGGTCCAGGTATTGGACATCTGGATTTCCAGCTTTGTACTAGACTTGTTCACTTCTTACTAGCCTTACTTTCTCATATTGTGTGCTTAACAGCCACAGCTTTATGCAAGAGTCATTGAAAGTGAGTGCATTTCTGTATAGGTATTTTAGCTTGGTATACCGGAAAGAACATAGTTTCATCAACTGACCAGATAATGGAAACATTAGTTTATTGAATATATATCTGAATAGTTCGCCAGTAGTTTCACAGAACATGAATGCCAGTTCATGATTGTGTGTAGCACCTGCTTTATTTCTTCAAAAATATTTTATATAGTGGCTTAATTAATTTTTCTCAGAAAGCTTTCATATGGTACTGAAATTTGTTTGCAGTTCTCAAGGAAGGATATAAATGTGAGATTTTTTTGCCTTATAAACCGAAGTTCATGTCTAGACCAATGCCATAGTAAGATCTGCACTAGTAAGAACTCACTAGACAGCTGCTGCTTTTCAACTTCAGAAATGAAGGAATGGATTAAGGTAATAGTTTAGGTTGTAGCTTGTGAAATTCAATATTCTGTTGTGCTTGCTGTCCTTTAGATGTGCAGTTTTTTCTACTGCTTTGATGTTTGTTGTCCATAACAATACTTCCATCTCAGATGACACATTGCAGAATTAGACCATCACTTCCAGTGAACTGACTCTTAAATTCTCATAAGAAAGGCATGCAACTGTGCTTTCTTAACCTTAAGCCTTGCTACAACTCCTGAATCATGATTTGGACTCTTTGCTGGTGACATGTATTGATAGTTCTATTGATGGTTTCTGTAGGAGAACAGGATAGTAATAGGTTCTACAAAACTATTCATAATAGAGTATAATTGTATTTATACGTGAGATTTTACAGCAAAACCTTTTCTCTGAGTGGCATGACTGCCTTTATTTGATCATGAGTTTTTTTTTTTGTCATTTGGCTTATATTAGCTTAAAATTTAACTTAGTTTGTTTACTTAATTTCTTTAATGACGTAAATATCAATTTAATGAATGAAAGTTTATGAAAACAGGTACTAAAATAAGCAGTTATATAAATTTGGCTAATATATGCTTAAAATTTAAATTAGTTTGTTTACTTAATTTCTTTAATGATGTAAATATCATTTTAATGAAAAAGTTTATGAAAACAGGTACTAAAATAAGTAGTTATATAAATTTGTCTAATATATGCTGTTTAAATACAAATATTGATGAGCAGATTCAAAAAGCTGTGCTATTCAGAGGGTAATAGAGGTGTGTCTCTTTAACACAGCCTTTAAAGCAAGCAATCACCATCAAGATCAAGGTGTCAAGGATGCTTATCTCCTGAGCCTTACTTACATATTATAGAAGCTTATGGACTGCAGAGCGTGTGAAAAATATGAGAGATAAGGAGTAGAAAAAGTTACTGAATGCTATTCTCACATGCATACATCCAGAAATACATTTCTCAAACTGTATATGTCAATAGCTATATATTTTAAAAGATTTTGCGCTTTAAAATCTTTTCCCTACCTATCAGACAGCAGATGCTTTATGTAAAAATACTAGTTTGTAGTTTACAGTGGGGCAAGCACTTGTATGTAGCTTAAAGCTGTTGCGTATAGCAAGTTAATAGTTCATTTCACCTTGTTAATGCTTTAGTGCATTTAGTCATTTAGTGTACACAATAAATAGACTATGTACCCAGACAATGAAAAAAAAAAGCATTATCTTCTTTAGCAGTCGTACTCTGCAATAAAATCTTATGACTTTCTCATCTGTTGTACATTTTAAAAGGAAGCAAAAGAGTAGAAAAACTTGAAAAATAATAGATGGGGTGATTTTCCTTAGGTCACAGTTTATAAATTACTGTTAAATTACTCCAATTTCTTTTAATATGTATGTCATGAATGTTCTTACCCTTGAATCATAGAATTTGGATTCACAAATTCTTGTTTATATATAGTTACCATGTTTTTTAAAAACAATATTTCTCAAGTCTAATTTGATTTTGAAAATGATTATTGTTAAAAATGTTGGAAAGATTTTAGCTATATGAAAATTGGTTCAAAACATCGGGTGGGAAATAAAGTGAAGAAAAAAATCTTCTGATGTTGAAATTTCATCATACAAAGCATCATGGCAGGGGGAGGAGATGTTAGTAAAATTTGCACTTTTGAAATAGTATTTTACAAAATACTGATTAGGGGATAAAAAAGCAGCTGTAAACCATTGCAGAGATAAACTTTTTACATGAGTGAAAGTTCAAAAATCGGTATAAATTTATTTTTGCAAATGCAGTGCTGATGTGAGGAATTAAGTACAGGAAGAGGAAAAAAAATTTTTTTTAATTGTTTAGTCTAGATTTTAGATATTGCTTAATTTTCAGTTGGAAATTCCTTAGGCGTTTCTTTTGCCATGCATGTTATTTTCAGTATTCCAGATGTCTGTAGATACAGACCTTCAACAAAGCATTTAATACCGGTTTAAAATTATGCAAGAATGCAAACTTAGTTTAACATAAATTTTGAATAAAATTCTTATGAGGTTTGATGATATTAGACACAGCCCCTGTTCTTCAGAAGCTAATCTCTATTAATTGGTCTCAGTAATATTAGAGTTTTATTCTTAATTTTTGGGAAACTAAGGCTTCTTTATGCCTTATTTTTTAACTGTATTTTGGTATGTGTTCTTCCAATTTAATACAGATTTGTTTTCTTAAATATAAACCAGTGCAGCTTTATCAGTATTCACAATACAGTTGCCTCTAAATTATTATTTCCCCAGAAACTTTTAGTCGAAGCTTTAATTTAGTTATTTTAACATAATGTTCTATGAATATGGTTTGAAAGTTATCATGAATTAATGCCTTGAACAATTGAATTATAAGTACTTTGCACACAGCAGTATCGCTATTATACTTATGTCAAAAGAGCTGCAAACAATAACATAATGGTAAGGTGATTTTGGTAAAGAATTCTCGTGAGCAATCAATTACCTATAAATCACATTACAAAATTCATTAATTAAGTTAAAAAAGTCAACATTGCCCATTTGTTTGGCATATTATGAAAGACTGTTCTGTAGGGGAGCTAGGGGCTAATTGTAACAGGGTAAGTAGTAATGTACACATTATTCAATGTTTTTAAAATTCCTTATCGGAATTTTCATTGAACATCATTCTTATAATGGGCTCTATTATGTAAACACATCCAATGCCGTACCAAAACACGTAGTGAGAAGTTATGTGCACATGTAACTGTCTCAGTTAGTTAATGGGGGGGGAATTAATGGGAAATTTCAATTTAAGGTAAATTAATTTTTTTTTAAAATGGTGTTACCTATTTATTTTGTGTATGCATAATTTTTAAAATGTTGCTTTAATTTTTTTTATTGATTGCAATTTTTTTTATAAATTAACAAAAATGTCTGAAATCGTATGATGGGGCAAGTTGCCTTTAGTTTTCCTTCACCAAACAGAAAAATCCATTTTTCATTTTCAAAGATTAGACCTCAGTTTAAGGCTTCACCTCGGAAACAGTCTAACAGAGGTTGACACAAAACTAAATCTGTTCACATTGGCGAAACCGAAAATGGGAGTATTGGAGAAAGCATGTGAAAAGGCAACTAATTGGAAATGAAAAAAGAAGGAGAGATAAAGGAAACAGAAAGGTTAAAGAAAAATCCAAAAAGAAAATAGAGTAAAAATTGGGGGGGATGGGTTATGAATTTAGATAGAAATTATGATAGAGTAAAGTGGTTGTGCTTAACTTGCAGAGATGACTGCAGTGATTCTGATGAAGAAGAATCGATGCAATGCTTAATTTACAAAATGTGAGCACACATTAAATGTGTGAGTGGAAATAATCTATTGTTCGTGTTAATTGGCGTTTTGATGACTAATTTTTATGGTGATTGGTTGAATAACTTTGTTTTTCTATAAACTGCTTGATATCATTCATTGTCACTATACCAAATAGTAATAATCCCGATTTAAAAAAAAAATATTGTTACTAGTTGCCCCAGGTCTCTTACAGTTTATCCTATGGTTGGAGCTAATATGGTTTTGATAAAATACTTCTTATGCTGAAATCAAAACTGCTGAATGTTTGTTTCATGCATATGATGAATGAATGATTATACTATGAAAAATTTTTATGATTTAAAAGAATGACTATAAAAAATTCTATGACTCTTCAAGAAGGAACAGTTCTAGAAGCAGTGACCTCTTTTTACTATAACAACATTAAGCTCTCAAAATAATGTTTTGCACCTTAGCTGTGACACATGTAAAAGGGCTGATTTCTTAATTAATGTGTGGCTGGGTCAGCTTATGTCAAGAACTTGGACTCTGAGAAATAAACTTTCAAGTATGTATGAAAAAGCAATAAAGCATTTATATAAACCTTTTCAGTGGCTGATTTCAGTATCTTCTACATAAAAAATTAAAAAAAACCCCTAATGTCAGTTAAATTGTATACCAACTTTATAGACTGCAACCATCTATATTTTGCTTTCTGAATATAAGTGGTTTTTCATTTTTAATACAGTTTGATGTTTTTTTATTTGTGCCATTTCACACTGAAAAGCGAGAGAAATGTGGTTAAAAATATTTCAACATTTCAAAGTGAATTTTTATATGTGTATTGCAGCATAACTGGTTCATATACATGAAGAGCACAGTTGAATAAAAGATGGTTTTAGTTATTTCCTAGGAATTTTTATGTACAGTTATAATACTAATTTTATGAAATTCATTCTAGAAGTAACTTTTATCAAGCAGAAATTCTGACTTGTCAAACTTTGAAACAGCTGTCCAGCACTTTTTTGAAATTTTACTTACAGTGTCAGAGGATTCAGTGCAACATTTGATTTTCGTGATGCAGTATTCTATGTGGAAAATTGTTCTAGTCACAGCTGGAACTAAATACCAATCTTAAATATGGACTATGGACAACGTGACCGGTGATGCAATATTTGCTAATGAAGTTATGAGAACATTATTATTTTAGCACTTATGTGTTCAGTTAGCTTTGTGTGGCAGATTACAAAAATTATAGGAGGAAGTATAAAACCAGAACTCACTGGCAAGGATAATTAAAAAGAAGGATAATTTCAGATCTGAAATAGTGGAAATTAAAGAATTGTGTAGAAGGAAGCATAAAACTTGAATCCACTGCCAAGGATAATTAAAATGAAGGATCATTTCAGGTCTGATAGTGGAAACTGAAGAATTGGTATGCTCTTCTTTCCTTTTTTGAAGCACTGAATTTGTTTTAAATTTTTTTAAACCTCATGAAAGTTGCTTTTATGTTTCCAATGAGAACTAATATTAGAAGAAGTTAACATATTAATTTGCAAATAAGTAAATAAATATTAATGCAAGATTAGAAAAGAATTCATGTATATCTCCTTTTGTAATCAGAACACAGGAAAGTTAAATGGGATCTGCTTGCAATACTGAATTTTCTTGTACTTTTTTTAAATAGAAATTTCATTCTTTATTTATTAGTAATACATTTTATGTAGTTTATTACTGCATCAAATATAATTTGATTCAGTAAAGCTACAAAATTTATCATAATATATCTGATAAATTCTTCTTAAAAATTTTATTTTTATAATGGCAGTTTTGTTAATACTTATTAAGTATTAAAATTAAGTTAATACTTAAGTATTAAAATTTTAGGTACTTTTTTATTGTTTTCACCCCTTCCAAAAAGTCACTAACCGTTGGCAACTAGTTTTTCACCAAGCAAAGATGCAAAAAACAACAGTCATTTTTAAAAATCAGGGCACACTAAGAATTACGTAAAACAGCAATGATTAACAAAATTAAAATATATGGAACATCCATGATAAAACACTAACCTTTTCTGAGCTGTCCTTAGCATTAACACAATGGTTTGTTTAGCTACATAAAAAAAAAAAAGAGAGAATTGTACATACTGTAGTTCTGTAGTGCTCAGTAGTTCTCTCCATGTAGGCAGCCATCTGTTTTTGCTTAAAAATATCAAATAATTGCACAAATTAGGCATCATAGAAAAATTTCGATCTTCTAAGTGCAAATTTTTGCATTAAAAGATCATAGAATGCAAATTTTTTCATTCTCTTTACTTAACAAAATGCTGTATTTCTGAAGAAATGTAATGCTTTCTTTTTTCATCAGCCTGCAAATTCCACAGCCTCATCGTAATTGCAAGAAAAAAATGTGCTCCAATGCAATGAAAATATTACAGAACCCTAAACAGAAAAAGGACCTGAATTTATAGGTGGAAATCATCTCTTGTCTGCTGCACATATGCAAATACCTGAGTTCCACATAAATTGGTAGCATATGACATTGTTTCATGAGTACTCTTCAGAGAGTGAAGATAAGCAGAAGGAACCAAATTTTATTTTAGAGCCGAACATTCCAAAAATCTCAGTTGCAGAAACTGGATCAGTCTGGATTTTCAGTGTTCATGAACTGTTGAAGCAGTATTTCTTAAAATTGTGGAATTTCATACGGAAGCATTTACTAAGGAAATTCGAATAATTTATGAATCAGTGAAATGTCCTTTAATAATCAAATTAAGCAGTGTTAAAGAAAGCTAAAGTTAAAACCTAATAAAGTTGTAAGCAAAAATTTTATGTCCATCACAGAGTATACAGTGCTTGTACAGGCACCATGAAAAAGTTTTCTGTGTAACTGATGAAGATGATGCAACATCTAAATATTTAGGTAATGAGCATGTTTTGAAAAGAATGCATGAAAAACCTGGACATTAATAATGAAGATGTGTTGTATAAAGAAATTGATTTTTCAATATCATCACATTCAAGTAGTAGAAATAATGTATTGCCATTTGCAAGCAGTAGAAAAATCAGAGGAGGCCATTTCAAAATGAAATTATCTTGAAAGCATTTTATTTTCCTACAAAAATTGATCAATGCTTTTACTAATTAAGGTAAAATTAAAACTAAGTGTGATAAGATATAAATTGCTTGTAATGATAATTATCATTGAGTTTGTATCAGTATTTATAATTTACGTAAATTAAACATAATTAATAAAATGGATTAACTAAATAATTTACAATATATTTGTGCCCATTTATGTTTGATTTATTATACCTGCATGTCAACAGAAACTTAAGTCAACAATTCTTTGGCATCCCCTTAGGTGTCAAGTTTTTGAGATTTTACTGAAATATATAAAACCTGCAGTAGAATACTCACAGGTCATGATTTATTTTGTTGGAGATAACTTGATGTTATGATTGCTTGATTAAGAAAGATGTTTATACACTTTTAAATCTTATCTTGAAACTGTTGTTTAGTGGATGACTGGATGGAATTTTGGAAGAAGCACACAATAACAAGCTTTGTAGTTAAACATAATTTTTTTCTAGATGATGAATTTCTTAGCACATTATTTTTTGAATTGGTAAAACACTAGGTTGCTAAATGTGCCTCACAATTTTAAATATGTAATTGTATCTCAAGTAGTAGAGAATAGCTAGCAGAGGCTAAGTGACACACATTACCGGCGAAATGGTGAAAGAGGATGCATAGTTAGCTAAGATACTTTTATGAGCTTGGAAAGTCTTTTAGCTCTGGATAGCAATTGGGAAAATGTTTACAGCAATGTGGATACTGCAGGGAAAGTGCAGCCCCTTGAAAAGGTTGTACTTTAATTAAAAATTAGTAATTTAAAGGTCTATAATCAATTTGTTCCAATTAAGTTTTAATTTGTTAATAAATTATCTTCATATTTTTATATCTCACACACACATATACATATGTAAATATATATATATATATATATATATATAATGTGTTGGGAAATTTGCATTCCTCCTTTTGCAGCTGCACTAAACAGAAAAGATTAAAATATATAATCCCATGTAGAATCCACAATCGACATAAGGTAAAGACTCTGTGTCCTCATGATGTGGTTTATTGGCGTGGCCAACAGTCGTGAATCATTCCAGAATGGTGTGGCGATTTCAGGGCATGGAAACTTGTTGTGGAATATAGCTATGGAAGACTAAATTGTAATTATCTGGCACCATATCCCAGATAATTTACTATGCTGGCAAGTGCCTGCCTGGCTAAATGAACTGTTAAGTAGACTCAACTCATGTTGTACCAGTCAAGTACATTCATCTGTTATTCATATGGTTTTACTAATGTGTCATAGTCTGACATGGTATGGTCATCTGTTTTGTTAAACTCAAAGCTGAGCATTAAATCTTATGTCTTGAAATTACAGCAAGTGTACTTACTCCTTTGGTAGGAGTCCACATTTTATACTACTGCGTGCCACTCTCAAGAACCTTCAAAAATTCAAAAGAACAACAATATATATATAATTCTTTCTATGCCAATTAAATCCTCAGAATAAAAGAGTAGCAAAATCATAAAAGTATCTTTAACTGCAGATCAGTCTATATACTTCTGCAACGCATAGAAGCATAATGTACAAGCATTTTTTATTATCATGCAATGTTTTTTTAGCTGCTTTATTTTTTACATTGATGTGCTGTGGCAGTTTGTATGAAAGCTTTGTTTTCCCATTGTTTTCGCCGGTATTTGTACTGTTAACATCTTGAAGATAACTAAAGCATATTTAGTATAATACAGTGCATTAATTTTAAAACAGGTGTAAAACGAAATTATTATCATGGACTTGTATTTCCTTCATTTGATTTTATTGTATATTTCTGCCCATTGTTACAGTTGTTTTAGGGCCAGAGACTCTCCCCTTCTCTACATAATACTCTCTCCCCTTCTCTACATAATACTCTTCTGCTAAAACAACTGTAATAATGGACAGAACTGAAACAGTAACAGAAAAAACAAATGAGAGAAATACAAGGCAAATCTGTATAATAAAGAATTGTAACAATATTTTTAAATTCTTAAGCTTTCTAAACATGGTTACCCAAGTGACAATCATTAAACATAAATCTGCTTCAAAATGTTAGACAACCAAATAATAAGTTTTTATAGTGGAGGAATATTAATATAAACCTTGGAAATTGATGCAAACAGTATTTCACGTGGAAGAAAGCACTTTTCAATAGCATGTTTAATAATATGCTAAATTTCGTGTGATATATGTTTGAAACTGGATTTCTAATCTCTCTTCAGAAATGCACAACATTGACTAACACAAACATGCACAACACTGACACTGACTGCAGAATTTGAATGTACTGTCAGGTTACCTTTAATTTCTTTGACTTAGCTTTCAGACAAAGTAGTTTTCAAAAGTTACATGGAGGACTTGCCAAAAGATAAAATGAGCCGAATTGATACATTTTAGAGAACTTAAACCTGTTTTCACATAATGCTCAAATGTGATGTTTTAGATGCAAAACTTATTTATCTTTATTAGACTGCACATTAAGTAAAATGTGGTTCAAGAGTTTTAAGTTAACAAGGTTTATTGTATTTTAGGTACTAGTAGATATTTCACATAAAATTTAAACTTCATAATCAAGTGTATATTTTTAAGTAATTTTTTGTAAAGTTTATCCTGTTTTCAAAAGTCTGTTGTTAAAAGGCACCATCATGATTAGGATTGTTTGTAGGAATAGTGTAAATAAAAGCACACAGTGCTTTTAAAAAAGATTTATATAGAATATAGGGTATGATTTATGTATCAGATATTTATATATGTGTATAATTAATTTATTGTTATCTGGTTATTACCATTAGGAAATGCAGAAGTTAAAATCTATTGAGGATGTTGAAGCTTTTATGCTGAAGCATGGAGAAAGTATTGTAGATATGCTTGGTGGACAAATTGATAGGATTGAAATGACTTTGAAGGTAAGCCTTGTTGTTAAATGTGTGTTTATCAATTAATTTACGTGTTTCTCATAATCTGAAGATGATGTAATTATGGATCTACCAAATGGAGAAGACCATAGTAGCACATTATGGGAAGTGGGCTGACTGCTGGAGGTTTTTATGGTTTTTTGCTCAAGTCAAAGGAATACAAGCCAGTTTTCTGTTAAAAGTCTTCTACAGAGACATCCCACTCTTAGGCACCTCTCATACTTTGAGTCAATCAATTCATTAGTTGATTGTAACAGTTTACAGTGTAATGAATATGTACTGTAATGCTACTACAGGTGTGTTACTCTTTGAAAGTCTTCCATGAAGGCAACTGTACTAAGCCAAATGATCTGTATATTTCCTTTTTCCATTATATCACCATACCCCATTATTTCAAATGATGTAGCTTAGTAAATTGTTGTAACCACTTTTATAGGAAGAATAATAGTTGGAGTTGATTGTCATTAAGTGTAATTATTAGCATTGGGGACACTTTTTTTTGAAAACTTGTATTTATTTCATGCTTAGAAAAACCACATACATTCCATACAGGCATCCATGCATCTTTTTCAGCTATGATGAGCTAGCATAGCATATTTGCTGAGAAATCAGTAATAATGTTATACACCAACTATAGTTGTTCATTGTTTATATACTGATTAAATTTATAATCGGGGAAATTTCAGAGTAGACAGTATTTTATGACATTCTTTTACTTTTGATGATTTGTTTACAAGTTTTTCGTCGACAAAAGTGTGGCAAATTTGTTATATTTTGTACTGATCCATAGCGAACCATATAGAAATATTGTCCTTGTTATATAATAATACAATTATTTTTTATTAAATTCATGGTGAATAACTTTTTAAAACGTGTTCATATCTGCACGACTTTACTGTTTTACTAATTACTTATCATTTAAATTTTATTGCATAATCAGCGACATAGTAAACATTATGAGTGTTGCATAAAAAAGAAAAGCATTGCTTATGAAATACTAGAATACTTATTAAATTTGTATGGTATTATTTGATGTTATTTATAAATACATTAGAAACTATGTTTTTATTATAAATGCTATATACTAATATATTTCAAATTTATGGATTGATAATTATGCATGACTTTGTATATACATTCATTAATATATGAGTTATTCAGACCCTAATACTAATAAATATACATCAACAACTTCTAAATAATCATATCTTTTTCTCACTACATATATATAAATCTATGATTTATTATATTTGTATTTTTTATGTATGTATGAAGGTAAAAATGAAAATTGCTTGAATGTTTATTTGAAGTCACTTCTAATTCATATAATGATCATCTAATTGACAGCAATTATATTCATAAGTTCTTAGCACAGTATCCTGGTTATGGAACATACAGCTGAGAAATAATTGTTCAGCATAGACACTAAAAAATACATAATTATAATCATACATATAACTTACATGGTATGAACATAACTTATGAATGACTGTGAGGATGTAAATATGAGCCATGTAGATTTTTGACTTTTATCATGAAAGTTCTTTTATTATGGTTTTTTTTAATTATTTGGAGACAGAACTGTATTTCTAAGTTGTGAAGTTAGCCAAAGAAAGGTTTTTTCCAGTTCACAAATTTGTCAGTGAGCTGGAGATTTCACGGAAGTGCAGGTATTGGAAGGTACTAAATATGCACATATGTAATATCTGATAAGCAGACATATAGATTCGACATACATTTTAAATTGATCTTCATCTATGCAGAATTTGGCCGTTACTGATATAATTGATTGCTATAACCCGGAGTTTTTAATCTGTTAAATGGACATTATTATGTTCTAAATGTAAATCATGCATAAATTAGTGTGTAATTACAGCATTAAAATTAATTACATAATTCCTTTTTAATTCTCATTTACATAATATGTACGTGATTCCTGAAAAACCTTAATAACTATCACTAATCTCTTTATATGATTTATTCAAAGGCTTTCTCCTTAGGCATCTAGCCCTTGAGTTCTTTTCCATTATTAAATAAATAAATAAACCTCGTTGGACCTTTTTTTCCTCTTTAGATTTCTGACTCACCAATGTCAATATCAAAGTGATGAAATTAAACTTAATGGGCATTACCTTTCTTTATCTTCCAAGCTTAAAATATCAAAAAGAAAAAATAAAAGAGTTAAGTGAGCAGTGAGTGATACAGCATGGAATTTGAAACCAAACGTTTCTTTTGCATATCTGAATGATAATTGATTCCTGTTTGGCATTCATGTCTATTTACCAAATGAAGATGGTAATGTAACTATGCAGGTTTCCTGGAAATTGGGGTTCTGAGAAATGTTTCAACGTTCTGTCCCACGAGACTAGGAGATGTAATAGCAGTTCTAGTTAAATAATGCTTTAGATAAATTACAATTTGTGCTATTAAAATGTTCATAAACTTGTACTGCTTAGACATTTGCTAAACATTTTTATCCATTTGTCAAGACTGCTGAAGCAAAAAGTATTATTCATTTTCAAAGCAAGAAGTATTCAAATTTTTAATTATTTACATTCATTGTTAGAAATCGTTAATTTGTATGTATTTTCTCAAAGTAAAACAAGCTTTATATTGTTAAACTGCTGTTATTAATGTGAAATTACTGCAACTTCAGTTTAATTGTAAATGCTTTCATTATCTTAAGCACTGTTTGTTAGTAACGTTTGACCTAATATATGCATTCATTTCATTAAGTAAGCAATCATGTTCACTGAAATCGTCTGAGCTCTTCTCATTTTGAAGTTTATAGCAGTATTGTATTATGAATTCATGCTTTTCAGTTACACAATGATGACAGTCTCATGATCTGGCAATGGGTTGGATGCTTCTTTATTTGGTAAAGGACGTATTTTCCCTGAATTCATTCATCAGTCCTAGGCATGATAAACTGTATATATATGCTAGAGGTAGTAAACTGTCCAGACAAATACACTGTGCATAAAATTAAGTTGATACATTGTTTATGTGCTTTAATGATCCAGAAGCATTTCACTAGATATGCTGAGAAAAGCAATAAAGAATTAAGAAGGGAAGAAAAATGATACATAAGAGTTAGAAGAAAGCAAATCTTGGCGAATTACATGATGAAATTGACACAAAAATAAACACAAAAGGAGGCTGGAAAATTATATCAGCTATTGAATAACGTAAGAGCTGAATTTAATCTGCGAATTGTAGCCTCTAAGAAAGAAGATGGAGGAACTGCCAGAGATGTGGAAGAAGTTCTATCTGGATAGCACAAACATTTAAAAAATCTGTCTGTGGGTAGGTGTAACGAAAAAGAGACTACTGTGCATAAGATACTCCTTAACTTCATCTGTGAAGATTCTCATGAAGGAATGGAACAGTGTCCTCCACCTTTATATGATGCTGAACTTGCAATCAAAAAGCTAAACCTTAATAAATCAGCTGGACCAGGTGGTATGAAAGCTGAGCTATTAAATATTAATGAAACTAACTAAAGCAATCTATTGCGCTATTCATGATATATGGACACAGGAACCAATGCTTACTGAGTGGGAAAAAAAGGTCTGCTTGTCCTATTTATAAAGAAAGAGGCAAGTTGGAATGTTGGAAGTATGAAGGAATTACTGCACTGAATACAGTAAATAAAATCTTCACCTTTCTTTTATCAAAGATTGCAGAGATATACTTCTAAAATTATTGGGAATTACCAATGCTGTTTCCAGAAAGGAAAAACAGTGATTGAGCAAATACACTCTATCAGACAAATTTTGGAGCAAACAAAGGGATATTACCATGACACCTATTACTTCTTTATTGATTTTAAAGCTGTGTATGACAGTAGAGCTCAAGAATATTTCATTAATTCATGTTTTTGACCTGTGCTGTCATATGCTTGTAGCAGATCTTAAAGTAAAAAAACAGTATCCAAAGTATAAAAACTTTATACTTTGGAATGCTGCTTTATTTAGTAATCTATTAATCGGAATATTCCCTAGTTTGGCGTTTACTCGACAGAATTTTTGGGAAGCTATTAATTTTTTTTAATACCAACATAAATCTTACAGTTAACGTAATTTAGGAAAAATAAGGATTTTGGTGTTTTTTGTTGTTGTTTCAGCATGATAGTACCAAGTTGTATATATATATTGTGTTTAATATTAATTGTTTGAGTTATGATAAATAGGATACTTTCATCAATTTATAACTATTTTAAGCTGTAAAAAGTAGTAATAGCATTTGGAACTTCACTAAATGATGTCATTTTTCTTTTCAGAAAAAGCATCCGGAAATTCGGCATGTAGATCTAGAAGTATTATAACTACTTACATGATATCACATCTGTAGGCTTGTA
>KK122282.1:598637-647799 GCA_000611955.2 Stegodyphus mimosarum
AATGTATTTACTATATAATATATAAAGTAAATGCTATAAAATACTCTTTAATGCAACAACATAGCACAATGTTTTGCTATTGTGAATTATGTATGATTTGTATGAGCTCATTTGTACTAGTAAAATTCTGTTTAAGATAATAAAATGTACAGTTAATTTTGGTATCCTTATCTTTTGATAGAAATTGAATAGTTTTCTATTTCAGTACAGTTCCATCATTAATAATCTGGAAGCTCTTAAATAATATGCCGGCCATTTTAACCTACGTTAATCCTAAATCTCTTGCATAGAATCTAAAGAGTAGTAATTTATTATCTTTTTCAAAGAAAAATTCTGTGATGTAATATAGGATGATATAAAAGTCCAGAAACTCTCCTGTTATCTCAAACTGTGTAGAATAGAAACTATATTTTGTGTGGACGATGAGTAGAAAAAACTGTCTCTCAGAGACTAAGTATCATAATCAACACCTCAGAAGGCAAATCTTATTTACAGTTTTTAAATGAAAAAGTGTGTTATATTAATCATCATTTTAAGCTAAAATTTTTTTCATACTCACATTAGCAGGTTAAATTTAAATATTAATTTGTTTTAAGAGATAATGACCTGTGAAGTTAACATCAATGATCTGTTAATGAACTTTTACTTTTTCATTGGGGGGGGGCCCAACATGGTACTATCAATCCAGGAATGAACTGAGGTAATCTGTATGAGGGTTAAAAAGCTTTGTAATTTCTAATGCCTAAATGGATGGGAGTCTTACCCTTAACCTAATCGATGTAGTTATTATATGTAAGCAAACTGCATACCTTTTAACTTTTTCCAGACATGTGTTACATATACACATTCCCTACAAGCATCTCTCACAGCCGGGTCTCCTACCCATCTGTCGTTGAAGAATGAGCTTAGGGGACAGGTCATGTATATGTGCATTTTAAGCTGAATCATTTTTTAAAAACCACTAAATTGTACACTCTGCAAAAAAAAGGGGGGGACAGTTCTGTATCTCCCGTTCTACTGAGCCGATTGACGAAATTCAAATTGCGTTTTCCATGTCTCGAAAGCACGACTTAGGCTATATATTAGATTTATATATAGCTTTGTTCTAATATAGGTATTTTGACACAAAATGCGACTTTTTCTGAAATAACATACCAATATTTTTCCACATTTCGATTCTACGACTCAAATTATGCGTAAATATTAAATTTTATAAATTTGGTGTGAAATTTACGGAGAAATTGAAAAATTTAACTTGGCGCATGTTTTTCAGTTTGAGGCCAGAATAATTGACTTGGCGAACTTCTTAATACACTGACTACCAATAAGTATTTGGACACCTGTGATAGAAAAGAAAAACTAACTTTATTCAAAATCAATAGGTGGTAGAGCCTTCACGAGAGGTAATTACAGCGTGGACCCTCCGAGGCATACTTTCCACAAGTTTTTGTATGACAGCTAGTGGTATTTTCTTCCACTTGGCTTGGAGAAGACATAGAAGTTCCATCACCGATTTTGCACGGGTAGTGCACCCCTGAATTCGGCGATGCAGCTCGTCCCAGAGGTTCTCGATAGGGTTCAGGTCAGGGCAGGCCAGTCCATTCTATGAACTTCATTGGCACCATACCAAGCCTTGGTTAACGTCGAAACATGACATTGTCCTCCTGAAAGTAACAGGGGTCCAACCCGTAAAACTTCCACAACGTAGGAAGCACATTGTCATCCAAAATAGTGCAGTAGGCATCGGAGTTGAGCTTACCATGAATGGGGACCAAAGGTCTCAGCCGATACCAGGAGAAACACCCCCAGACCATAATTCCACCTCCGCCGAACATGACTGTTGGCACAATGCAATCTGGCAGGAGACGTTCTCCAGGTAGACGCCAGACCCAGACCCTGCCATCCGAACGGTAAAGGGTGAACCTTGATTCGTCACTCCAAAGAACCCGTTTCCACTGATCTACGGTCCAATTTCGATGTGCTTTGCACCACATTAACCGAGCAGCGCGGTTGGACTTTGTGATCAAAGGCTTATGGGCAGCAGCATGACCATGAAAACCAAGCAGATGTGCTTCCGTACGGATGGTAGTCATTGAAGCAATACTCCCGGATGCCTGTTGAAACTCCTCGCGGATGAGGGCTATCGGTTGGGTGCGGTTCTTCCGAATTTCTCTGGACAGCACTCGTCGGTCTCTATCTCCCAGTTTCGTTGGTCTGCCGACTCGGGGCACATTCCGACAATCACCGCTCACCTTTCGCTTCTTAATCACATAGGCCACTGTCGATTTTGGGTACTTCAGATCGCTAGATATGTCCCTTAAGGATGGGCCACATTTGTGATACCCAATAATTATACCTTTCTCGAAATGAGAGAGCTCCGAACTGCGAGGCATCTTGCATGCGACTAAAGCCGATGCTGTTTCCTACACGATATATACCGACGGAGTCCGTGACGTACCTTAGGATCGCAGATATCGTCATTTGCATAGGTGTCCAAATACTTATTGGTAGTCAGTGAATATGGCAACCTATTTGCCTTTCCCTTCCATTGTACAGGAGCTAAAAAAAAGTCACATCGTTCCTACGTTTCTGCATTGTGGATGAGCGGGAAAGAAGCTACGTCGTTCTTTCTTTCAAATAATTTTAACAAAGTGCGTAAATCACATTTTCGTTATTATCGCTTTCAACAAATATGCCAAATTTCAAAACGCGCCAATATATAAATTCACATATATCTTAGGAAATTTTGAATAAAAAGCTCTAATTTTTTGCAGGTATGCTTAGAAATACATTTACTTTAAGATGATTGAAAAATTTAATAAGTGGTACTGTAATTTCCGGAAGAAAGGCCGCATCAGCGTAAATGTTGCACTCGAGAAAAATGTCGGAAAAAATTTAAATTACGCATAAACGCCGCATCAAATTAAATTGCGCGTGATATCGTCATGGACCTCATAGATGCAAAATCTTGACATATGCCCTGATACTTAACACATCATTTAAGAAAAATGAATGACATGAAACTATAACTCAAAAATAAATTAAAGGTAATAAATGTTAAAAATATATTTACGTTCACGAATATACTTATATTTACCCACTAAAGAAGTCCATATTTGTCATACGCATACTATATTAAAAAAATGTTGCAACAACGAGCTATTAAATTTGCATGACAAAAAATTTTAAATTTTACTTACAAAGGAATTACAGCAAACTACATCAAATGAAGCCATCAAAATCTGATTCTTCACTATCTGAATTAAAAAGATTTAGTAAATCCTGATCTAAGTCCAAGTCTTCCAAATCGCCACATTCATCCTATTGGTTTATAGTCTATTTATCTGAGGATATACTAATTTCAGCTTCTTTGAACACTGCTATTATTGTCGATGTTTTCACTGATTTCCACGCACGTCCTACACACTTTGCAACTTCTTCATAAGATGCTTTACGCATTTTGTCACTTTTGGTATACGTATGCAATTCTTCACTCATCCAGCACTCCCACCACTTTCGGACTTCAGCTTTGAAGGATTTATTAACTGACAAATCTGATGGTCGTAAGATTTTTGTCAAACCACCAGGAATTATTGCTACGGTTGTAGACAGTTTTTGACATCTGGTTTTCACTGACTCAAGTAAATAAGCACGCATGGAATCCATTATCAATAACCCATGTGATTGGATAAAAGATCCCTTACGACACTGCCAAGCTTTTTGTAGCCACTCATGCGTGATTGTTTCGCACATCGATCCATTCTCGTTTGCACAAATAATTACGTCATTAGGAAAATCTCCCTTCGGAATAGTTTTTCCTTTAAATATGATCATCGACTTTAGCTTGTCACCATTTGCGGCCCAAGCTAACACACATGTAAATGACATTCTTTCATGCCCTGTCGTAAGCACAGATGCACTTTTTGCACCAGTTTCATCAACAGTTCTGTTTGCAGAAGAGTCGAAAGCTAACGACGTTTCATCCATATTTATTATCTATGATGAAAGAAGTTTTCTTTTGTCAATAATATCTGTCTCATATTTTAGAAAAGTTGCCTTTCTATCCTGCCAGACCATTGGTAATTGTTGCCGGACTGTTGTTCTAGTACGCACAGAAGTATTTTTTCTTTTCATAAATCTGCTACACCAGCAACGCCCTCCTTTGAAATCATTTATTTTGCCATAAATTTTGCTTGTAAGAGAATTTTTATAGTCGAAATTGCCATTCCCTTTCCTCGGTGCTCCTTTATCCAGTTTGCAAGGTCGTCCTCTAGATTCGGCCACCTTACAGTACCATTTCTTTTGGCTCTTTTCTGTTGTGGCATATTTTTTAGTTCTTTTTCAGTTCTCCAACGTCGAATGCATCTCTCGTCCACTTCAAACTCTCAAGCTGCTGCTCTATTTCCAATTTGTTCAGCACGTGAAATTACATTAAGCTTAAAACCAGCAGTATAGCTTCTGTGCCCTTTAGGTGCCATTTTCAAAAATTTTCTGCTCCCTTCTTACTTAAAAACTATCCAACAAGTACTTGTACCCAAACTGTTGGGCTCTGTATCTGGCAGAATGCTAAGAAAAATCGATTCGTGCTGACGGGGAAATACGTCAGAATTCGTTATTGCAATGCAAGTGGTGTCCGCCTTTGAAAAAATATTGCAGTAGATTTACAATGGAAAAGGCAGGGGTGGGTGGGTCCTGGAAGATTCATCTAATGGCAGAGAAGAGAGACTATTCAAACTGATGAGAATGGTGATTTGAAAAAGGAAAGAATGTTATTGTTTTGAGACCCCGTTTAGCGTGAATAAGTCATGTAGGTCCGTTCAAGGGAAAGAATGCAAAAAGTTTGCAGAAAGCAACTGAGTGGTCTTTTGTGTGGGAACAGCACCAATCTATGTACAGTGACAAGGTAATCCAAACTATGCACAATAAAAAGGTCATTCAAACTACGCACAATGGTATCATAGGAAATATATTTTTTTAGTGCACCTAAGCGCCGCATGGGTAGAAACTCGCACCCGCTGAAAACTTAAGTTTTAAACACATAAACGCCACGGCGTTTCTTCCGGAAATTACGGTAAATTTTATTTGGAATGAACCTAAATTTCGAACTGTATATGAAGGAATCAGATAAGTTTCATAAGAAAAGATATATTAATAAATAAATACCAAATTGAATTAACATGGTGGAGCTAAAATTTTGAGAGCCAATTTTTTAAAACCTACTAGTGCAGTTTTTACAAAACTCGCAAATTTGCCATAATTTGAATAGTAGAATCGGAATATGGAAAAAAATTGCTATGTCATATCAGAAAACGTCCGATTTTGTGTCAGGATACCTATATTAGAACAATGCTGTATATAAAGCTAATACATATTCGCTTTCGAGACATGAAAAACGCAGCTTGAATTTTGTCAATCGGCCCAGTAGAACGGGAGATATAGAACTGTCCCTTTTTTTATTTTATTATTATTATTTTTTCCCCCGCAGTGTACCTTATGTCTATTACTTTTGAACTGAACATAATTTTAGGATCCGGACCTTGAATTTGTTTACATTCTGCCTGACTTTAGTATTTTGCTCATCGCTGAGGAGGGAAAGCATAACGTAAAGAAACAGAACTCTTCTCTTTCACTCGCCACATGATGGAAACATTCATGTTCCTGATGTATCTCGAAGTCTTATGTTTTATTCTTTCTTACTCTACTATGTGGGGTTCTGTTACACCTTGCACATAGCTTTAGGATATATATTGTTTGCTTCCTCTTTTATTTCAGAAAGCCTTGAAAATTTATTATGGAAAGAAACCATTATTTATCAGAGGAAAAGTATACTCCAATGGTAAAGGAGCCAATTTAATGACACAGGTGGGAATGATGATTCGTTTTCTAAAGGGTTAGAAAGTAATATTCCTAGTTATTCTGACATGGACATTTTGTCAGAGCCTGAGCTCACTGAGTGCCTGCCTTCCATTTCGCATGACAGTTCGACTGATGATCTTGTCTGGGGCGCATGAGGAATTGCATCCCCATCCACACTTATTGGTCCCCATTTATTGCAGACCAGGAACAAATTCTACAGTAAATGCTGAAAAAGAAATTGACTTCTTTAATATTTTTTTTGATGAACTGCTAAAATTGATTGTTGAAGAAACAGTTTTACTCAAAATGCTCAAAGAAGTGCTCCATGAACTTCTAGGTGAGGCATATTTTGAAATGTAAGTGCTGAGAATATAAAAGTGTTTTTTGCAGTGATAATATTGATGGATATTATCAAGAATCCTGATTTGAAAATGTATTTTGCTACAAATGAGATATTCACTACTCCATTTTTCAATAGACATATGCTCCTTAACAGTTAAAAATGTTTGCATTTCACCTCAGACAAGCGTGCTAAAAAAATGGGGAAACTAAGACTAATCATAGAAAATTTGATAAATGAATTTAAAATAACTTACATACCCAAGGAAAACATTCGCATCAATAAATCCCTTTTGTTCGAGGCTTTTTTCAGTATGTTCCATCCAGAAGGTGGCATTACAGGATAAAAATATGTAAGTTATGTGATTCAGTTGCTGGTCATGAATGGAATTTTTTAATTTATTGTGGCCAAAGACAGAAATGACTGGAGCAAGAGTTGTGAAAACATTGATGAGGGACTTATGTGAGAAAACATATAATTTGGATTGCTTTCTGATTTCCCCATTGCTTGCAGAATGTCTGCATTCCATAAAAATGTATATTTGTGGAACAGTATTAGAAACAAGAAAAAAAATGCTCAAAAACGTTCTAGAAAGAAGACTAAAAAAAGAGTGAATGATATGTAATGCAGTGAGACATAGATATTTCCTTCAAAAAAAAAAAAAAAAAAGGTGTTACGCTAACAAGCGCACATGGGCCAGAAGTGGCTAAATCTGGCAGAAAAGATAAGAGTTGCTGGAGAAGACATTTTAAACCCTAAAAACATGAATGATATAGATATAGGCAGCAAAGTTATGGCACACTATTCATGTTTTAGAAAATCAGTGAAATGGTACAAAAGGTTTTGGGGAGATTGATGGATATAACTATGATGAACTCCAATATTCCTTTTGACAAAAAACATGGCAGTAAAATTACATTTCTCTAATTTAAAATGAAACTGACAGAACAAAGTTTCGAGAAAAGCAGTAACAGGTGTCCGATTATCAGGTAGGCATTTCCCTACCGTCTGTATGAACAAAAAGGGTGAAAAAAAACCCAAAGAAAGTGCATAGTTTGTTCACAAACAATGCTAAAACAAAACAAGAAAAAAAAGAACAGACTCTCCATGTTTGTGGATAATAAAAACAATTCCATCCTTCGAGATTTAGCACACTTAGTCTTCATTTAAAATTTGTTACTTCTTGTAAATAATTTCTTCTCTTTCTTGAATTTTTCATTAATTTAAAAGTTTTAATAGATATGTGAGCTTAAGTAATAATTTGAAAGTGTACCAAAAATTACAATATTAGAACTTTTTAAAAGTTAGGCTTAGCGATGCAAAACTCCAGTCATGTGGGATCATTCTTTTCGACTACGCTCTATCCCAAGGAACATCTTAAACAAATTCACTCTTGTCTGGAAAGGTCCTGCGAACGGCTGGCTGCATGGGCGTTTTTGTGGTTTTCCCCATGTGTAAGGTGTATACTAGCCAGTTTCCCTTAAAAAGTCCTCAACGAAAGCATCCCTTCCCTTAGGCAGATAGCCCTCAAGGCTGTAACCGCATAAACCAAACCAACTGTCTAGGAAGGATTAAATTTCCTACTGTTTAAAAAATGCGAAATTAAAGATGACCACGATTGGTGGGACCAGTTTACAATATGGGATCAGCAAGAAATCCATATGAATCTTGTGTTCTCATGAGTTCTTGTGTTTCTCATCTCTGCAGTAACAAGGCAGTTTTGTATATTTCAAAGTTAATAAAATGTTAGATGATTATGTTGTTTTAATCCATCATGGACAGACTGTACCCAAATTGTCGGTGGTGGCAAAATCATAGTATTGATCTTTTTCTACCACTCAAGTTGATCGTGATTTCTTCATAGATGATCAGTATCATACTGAATAATTTCTCATGAAGAAATAAGAAAACATTTTGTGGTCCCTTAACATCTTATTAATAGATCATTATTATGTTAAAGAATATCACAAAACTTGCTGCACCTCTAAGTATCATATTAAACTTGAGCGAAGTTCATGTGTCATGTAATATGTTTGCATTTAAACATCTTGAGCAAATTCTAGGTGGTGGGATGCTGCTCATACCTCCGAATAGGCAGTGCTTTTTGCCTATATTATCCACACCTGACATTTAAATATAATTTCAATAATGGCATATGAAATATAAACTTGTCTTCAGAATTTTGAATCACTTTTTATGATGTTGCATTTTGCTACATAACAGCTGCATGTGCATATAGTAAGTTATATATCAATAACTTAAGTTTTATTCTAGAAAATTTGTATGAGATAGTTTTAAATTTTATTTAGTAATACTTAAATGCAGATAGAGTACTCAGAAGTCACTCAGCTAATTTTGCACCATAAAGTTCATTTTAACCATTCCCTTATTCCTGGAGCGTATAAAATATAAGCATATATTCACTTTGTAAATTTCTCCATCATTTTGCCTTCAGAAAGATATTTAGTGCAGCTCTTAATTTCTCTGGGTGTGGCTTTTTAACCTTACCATAGAGACAAATAAATTAAAATATGAGTAAAAGACAATTCCTGTTCAAAAAGATCTGAAATTTTGTAGTTAAAATTCACCATTTGGGTAATATGTGAATCTGGGGATTAAAACAAGGTATATTAGAAACAAGCCTCATTCTATTAACATAATTCTTGATGATTATTTTTCTCGATAGATGGCGTTGCCTCCTCGCGCGTGGTTCTAACCGAGAGTATAAAAAGCCGTTACTCAGCTTTCTTTCCCCTACTGATGAAATGAATCAAGAAAATCAAACTAGAAAAGGCAAAGCACCTCCAGCCATATATATTAATGACAAATTATATAACTGGTCAAAACTTAAATCATTATTCTTTGAACATGATTTATCTGATAAAACGGACTATACTGGTTATATGCAAAAGGATGGATTCAAAATTAAAGTATCAAGCATAGATACACATAGAAAAATGACTCGTATTTTAAACTTAAAAGAAGTTAAATACCATTCTTTCTTACTACCTGAAGAAAAGAATCACAAAGTGGTAATTCGCCACTTACCTATAGATACTGACATAGAAGAGATCAAAGATGATCTGATAAGCAAAAACTACAATGTAATAAACGTTACTCAACTTACTAAAAGATACAAAGGGGAAATTAAAAAATATCCCCTTTTTCTTATCACTCTTCCAAAAACAGAAAAATCCAAGGAAATTTCAACTGAAAGAAAAATCGCCGGATTACATATCAAGGTGGAACCATACAAAGGACGCACTGGCCCAGTCCAGTGCTTCAGATGCCAGGGCTTCCATCACTCACAAGCTGCTTGTCATAAAGATTTCAAGTGCGTGAAATGCGGAGAAGGACACGACTCCAGAACTTGTAAAAAAGATAAAAATGCACCTGCCAAGTGCGCAAACTGTGGACTTGAACACACACAGCCTCATTTAGGGGTTGTGAAAAATTCCCCAAGCCTCAAAGGAAAGAAAATGTTAAATCTTACGCTGACAGATTTGTAATTAACAAATCTTTTGCTGAAGCTCTTAAAACATCAAATGGAACTACTCCCAGCTTGATCACAGAGGCCAAAAAGATTTTTAATGATCTAAATACTCACATAAATTTCTTAAAAAGCTCAGGCATACAACTACTTGCTCAAAACATCAGAAAACAAGACAATCCAAATACGTCAGATGCTTCTAACTCCAATCAGCAAGTTCAATAACATGGACTCTCCTCTCAAAATTTGTTATTGGAATGCTGCTGGCATTCAAAACAAACTTGAAGAATTTACAAACTTTTTAATTGAATATTCAATTGATATCGGCATGGTATCAGAGACTCATCTCATACCAGCAGATAGACTTTATGTACCAAATTACCACACCTACCGTGGAGATAGACTTTCACAACGTGGCGGCGGCACAGCCATTCTTGTTAAGAAATCCTTACAGTCCTGCCTTGTCTCGCATAACCAATCCTCAGGCTTTGAGAGTGTAACAATAGCAGTCACTCTACCTCAAAACGACATCATCCACTTTACTGCAATTTACAATCCTCCTAAACATAGACTCTCAAACGAAATGCTCACTGAACTTTTTCCTGAAAACCAGCAAGTAATTATTGCTGGGGACTTTAACTCTAAGCACATCGACTGGGGTTGTCGACGCACCAACACCAATGGTCGCATCTTACACAATTATATCTGCAACCATCCTATTTATCTCCATGTACCTCCTGAAGCTACATATAGACCTGCAAATCTTAGTTACTCAGATATCTTGGACATCATGCTTTCTAACTTTTCTATCCCCATATCCCTTGAATTAAAAGCAGAACTCACATCGGATCATGTTCCTGTTATTGCTGACGTAGGAGTCATCAAAGAAGACCCGCCGATTAAAAGACATAATACGGACTGGATTTACTTCTATAATATCCTGGTCAAGCATCCTTCTAAATTCACTTTCCTTTCCACTAAGCAGGATATAGATCATGCCATTCAATGCCTTACTGACACCATCCTTAAAGCCTTCAGAGATGCTACTATCACCACTCAACTTACAAGCAAGAACTACAGACTTCCTCACAGCATCAGAGAAATTATTCGTACACGAAACAGGCTTCTCAAACTTTGGCATAGGAATTGGGATCCAGAACTTAAAAGAGAAATTAACTCCCTTAACAGAAGAATCAAAAGCCTCATCATAGATTTTAAACAAGAAACCAGAGATGAATTTATTTCAAAACTCAATATAAATGACGGCTCCCTTTGGAAATACCTTCAAAATCTCAAAAGACCTAGCATTTACAACAAACCTATCTATTCAAATAACAAAGTTGCCTACTCGCTCAAAGATAAAGTTGAAATCTTTGCTGAATATTTGGAAAATCAATTTACTCCTAATACAGAACCCATGAATCAAACCTTCAAAGAAGACTTGGAAAATTACGTGCACTCTTGGCTGCATATCCCTAGTGTTAATAATCTGATCAGGCTCACCACTCCTATAGAAATCACTAACATCATCAGAAAACTTAACATCAAGAAAGCTCCAGGTATTGATCAAATTACTAATAAAATGCTCAGAAACCTCCCTAACACCATCATTTGCAAACTAACCAGTATTATTAATGCCTGTTTTACGCACAACTACTTTCCAATTTCATGGAAACAAGCCAAAATCTTTCTCCTGCCCAAGCCTGGAAAAGATTCTTCTAAACCAGATGGCTACAGACCTATCAGTCTGCTTTCGAGCTTAGGGAAAATTTACGAGCGGCTTATTCTAACAAGACTGGAACCTTATCTTCCTCTTCTTCCTGATGAGCAATTCGGTTTCCGAAAGAATCTTAGTACCACAAGACAACTCGTACGCATCGTCGAATTTATTGGAGCTGCTTTTCATAACAAGCAAAGTGTTGCGCTCCTTATGCTAGACGTAGCAAAAGCTTTTGACCGCGTCTGGCATGAGGGGCTCATTTTCAAACTTATCAATATGGGTCTCCAACGAGAACTGATTCTTCTTATTTACTCATTTCTCCAGCATCGTACTTTCTATGTTATTCAAGGCAACGAAAAATCCAATATCAAGCCCATCAGATCAAGCGTCCCCCAAGGAAGTATCCTAGGACCAATTCTCTATTTATTCTACATCTCTGACTTCCCTAAACCAAACCTTAATCATTATTCTCTTCTCGCCTGCTACGCTGACGACACGGCAATTGCTATTAAATCCATCCAAGCGAAGCAAGCCATCGCCAAGATGCAACAATATCTTCATTCAGTAGAAGACTGGTGCACTAACTGGAGAGTCAAAATCAACGCCACCAAGTCGCAATTACTTATCCTCAATAAATCTAAAAAGTTCAATAACCTTCAAGATCTCCTTCTGTTTCAAGAACCTGTTCCCATTGTATCTAAAGCTAAATATCTTGGCATCATTCTTAATAGTAAGCTTACCTGGTCTGATCATATTCAAAGTGTCAAGAACAAAGCATTAGGCATCATGATCAGATTTTTGCCTGTTATTGGAAAATACTCTAATCTCAGTTTACGTACCAAAAGGCATATCTATACTTCCTGTATTAGGCCAATTCTTTGTTACGCTTCTCCTGCCTGGAACACTGCTACCTGTAAGCAACTTTATCATCTGCAAGTAGTTCAGAATAAATTCCTTAGAACTATCACTGATGCCCACTTCTTTATTAGAAACGAACTTCTCCACAGAGATCTCAAGCTTGAAACAATACAGGACTATATTAAAAAATCCAATGATAAATTTTTCAACAAGGCTGTGCAGTGTGACTTTGTGAACTACTCCCAGATATTCAATTATGAAGTCCTTTCAGAAGACAAATTCATTCGCCCATTAGCTGCTCACACAATCATAGATGGAATCTGACAAGAGCACTCATGACAACTCCTCGTTGGTAGTTGCTTAACCTTCTTTTGCATTTATATATCATTGTTTTACTCCTTCTTGCACCTGTGTATTTTTATCTATGTAAATATCATTGTTGGAATTCTGTAGCATCTTTTGAACTTTTATTCGTTTATAGTCAAGTTTTTGCCTCGTTTTTGCCTTCTTTCAATGTCAATGAATAGCTTTCTCCGCTGTTCTGGTCTTGTCACTTCTTTTGCGATGTCCTAGGCCACCTTTTCTTTTTTCTTCTGCCTCCGTCTTCTCTTCCGAGATTCACCCTCGTCCGGATTCTATTACGTCATGTGCCTTAGGGCTTTATTTCATGAACCGGCATCGCTGCCTAGGCAGTAGCCCGGTATAGCTCTTAACCAGGTAACCAGGTTCTTTCCCCTTCTTGTATTTTGTTCTCCTGATGAGGAGGGACCTGTAGCTGCCCTCGAAATCGATTGAGTGTTTTTAGTGAATGTACGCCAAATACAAGGTTGTGTTAGCGAATTTGATTGTCACATTGGCGTGTGTCTCTTCCATTGTAAGCCTCAGTTGTTATCTTTCTTTCACAGATTGTCATTGTAAGCGTGGCAACATCTGATCTTAATTGTAGTTTGTTGATGTTCTATGGATTTTGAAAATAAACATGACGCTTTGGAATATTAGATGTAAAGTTATTTTATTTTAGGTTTATTAGGAGAAAGGAGAAAGGTTAGTTCTTGCAAATCTCGGACAGTTACTGACGTGATCGGTAAAAGAATCCAAGGTAATTTTATTGGTTCTGTCGAATTTCATTTTATTTGATTTCATTGAATTTAATTTATTGAAGTGGAATCTTTAATTGAGAAAAGAAAACCTGTCAGAGCGTCATTTACGAAAACAAGTAATGCAATTTTGCAGGAATTAGAAAAGAAAATTCCTGACGAAAAATCTGTGAAAACGAAGCTTTTTACTTTAGAACGTTTATCTGTTGAACTTAATGCATTTGATATTCAAATATTAAATTCGGAATTTTCTTCAAATGATAAGTTTGAAAGTGAATGGGCAAAGTTGAAGCATGCAAAGAAAAATTAGATTTAATACAAGTAGAAACGAAATTATTTTTCAGTCGCCAAACGACCGAATCCATTGGCAGTGTGCCGCCAAATTCGAGCAAACGGGAATTGAAATTACCTAAAATAGAGTTAAAACAATTCGGTGGCGAAATTAAAGATTGGTTACCGTTTTGGGGACAATTTCGGTCAATATATGAAGATAGAGACATTCAAAACGGGGACAAGATGCATTATCTCGTTCAAGCCACCGTACCCGGTACGAGACCGCGTGATATTGTAAACAGCTTCCCTGCGACTGCCGAGAATTATGAAAAGGCTATAGAAAGCTTAAGAAATAGGTTCGGCAGAAAAGAATTGTTGGTAGAATTCTATATTCGAGAATTATTAGGTCTGATTATTAAAAATGTTACTGATCAAAGGAGAAAATGCAGTATATCAGAACTGTATGATAAGTTAGAGTCGTATTTACGTTCGTTGAATGGATAATAGGAATGACAAGCGACAAATGCTGTTTCCGCTCGTGGAATCCTGTATTCCCGAGGAAATTTTACGAGTTTGGCTTGGAAATTATGCATCAATAATTACAGCAGAAAATTCTCATTATGAGAAATTGAAACAATTACTATTGTTTTTAAAGAATGAAATGGAAGGAGAAGAGAATTTCTTTGGCGAAAGCTGGATTTAAATTAATTGATTCGGGTGCAAAGAAAGAAAGTAGAAGAGATAAAAAGTACTAGGGTGAATATTTCGTGCCTACAGCAAATGATTTATTCTCAAGCCTAATAAAGGAACCAATTATGGTGAAAAGAATTCTTGCATATTTTCTGATAAAAATCATGAAAGTCGAGATTACTTTGTTGTTCAGAAGATGACTCTGAATGAAAAGAATCATGAAATTAAGAAAAAGATGGTTTGCTGTTTCTGCCTCAGAATTGGACACAGGGCCAAGCAATGCAAGACAAATGTACGATTTTTGATATGCTCGAAAAGACATTGAGGTGTCATGTATCCAGATTTGCACACTAATCAAAAGAGCAATGATCTTGAAAAGAATAATGAAGAGAAAACACAAAACGTATCACTTGCGAGCACTAATTTCCTAGATGAAGTGTTTCTTCAAATACTGTTAATTAATATCGGCGCAAACAAAAAGCAGAAGACAGTAAGGTCATTTATAGACACAAATCGCAACGTTAGTATACTATATTAAAGGAGACTGCTGTAGACATAGGGTGACACGCAATTGGATCTGAATCTTTAATTCATGCACTTTTTGGAGGAATAACAACAAGGAGAGAAATTCACAAACGCTGTGAAGTTAACGTTAGAAGCCTAAAAGGTGATTTTTCTAGACGATTAATCCTGTTGGAACGGTCGAAGATATGGGGACCGGCAGTCAGCGTACAGCCTGGACCATGGACAGAAGAAGCAGAGAAATATCCATACATCTGATGTAAGGAGAAGGGATTTGAAAATAGAAGTTCTTATTGGAGCTCACATCGCAGGTGCACTGTTAGCCGGAAGAATTCAGAAATTAGACAATGGGCTGACTCCTATGGAATCACTACTTGGATGGACAATCATGGGAATGATAAATGATTACGTTTCATAAAGAAACTCTTGTCCATTTCATCAACAATAACGTCCCTGTTTATTCGCAACAGTGACATAGAAAACTTGTGGAAGCTAGAAGCATTGGGAATAAAAGATGCTAAAGAAAATAAAACTGATTCAAAGTTAGAAGAAGCAGTGTGGGATCACTTTTAAAAGACTCTGAAGAGGATGGACGATCGATACGAAGTCACTTTACCTTGGATTAACGATAAAGAAGCTTTACCATGCAACAGAGAAGTTACTGAAAAAAAGATTGATTTCCGCGACAAAGAAGCTCATATTGAAAGATAAATTTGAAACATGCAATGCAGTGTTCGAAGAGTGGCTCGAATCTGGAGTAACAGGAGAAGTACCAAAAGAGGAGAAACAAGTTAACAATCATTATCTTCCCCACAGACCGGTTTTCAAAGATAACTATACAACAGCAGTAAGACCTGTATTGTATGCCTCATGCAAGCAAAAGGATTTCCTTTGACTTAACGACTGTCTAGCAAAAGGACAAAATTTAATTGAATTGCTACCTAGATTGCTTCTTGAATTTACAGAAGGAAAAATAGGGATTATCTCAGATATTAGAAGTGCTTTTCTTCAAATATCTGTTCAAAGAAATGACCGTGATTTCTTAAGATTCCTGTACTGGAAAAACTCAGAACAAAAGCAAATAAGAAGATTTCGCCATTGTAGAGTAGTCTTCGGACTAAAATGCAGTCCGTTTCTTTTAGGAGCAGTGATCAACTCTCATTTGGACGAATGTGAACCTTCTTTGAAGGAAGTGGCTACAAAATTGAAAACTTCCTTCTATTTTGACAACTGTGTCACTTCAGTGAATTCGAATGAAGAAGCAGACTATTTTATTGTAAAATCAACTCAGTTACTGCAAGTGCTATCTTTAACTTAAGAGGTTGGGAATAAACATAACTGAGCAGTAAAAAATCTACAATTATCGAACCATTGAAAGTACTTGGTCTCCTGTGGGATAAATATGAAGATGCATTGTTTTGTGACATTCCTCATATCGACTTTATTGATCTCTCAGTGACAAGACGAATTTTGCAGAGAGTTTTTGACCCAATAGGTTTCACCTGACCTTTTACACTCCTTCCTAAGTTTGCAAAAAGGGCTGGGAGGCTAAACTGAGCTGGAATGCAGAGCTACCTGAAAATATCAAAAGAAAATTCTTGAAGCGGGTCACTGCGTTACCCTTGTTATCATCATTGAAGATTCCCAGACTACTTCCACTAACAGAAGGACAATCTTTTAGTTTGCATGTGTTTGCCAATGCTTCACAGGGATCGTATGAAAGTGCAATATATTTGAGAAGTCAAAGTGACTCTAGTGCAAGGCAAAGCACGAGTAGCTCCCTTGAAAAAAAATAAGTATACCACGATTTGAATTGCTTGCTTGTCTTACTGGAGTGCGATTATCCTCATTTGTCAAGAAGAATCTTAAGGTGGAAATTCAAAGGTATTTTACTGAACCGAATCTTCTACAGCACTATTCTGGATAAAGAACATAAAAGTTTGGAGCGCTTTTGTGAATAATAGAGTTTCAGAAATTAGAATCCTATCGGACCATGAAAATTGGCACCATGCACCAGGTGCAGAAAACCCAGCCGATATGCCATCAAAAGGATGTTCTGTGAAGAAACTTTTTGAATCAAGTTGGTGGAAGGGCCCACCTTGGTTGAGATTGCCGGAAGAAGAATGGCCTCGTTCTATCCCAATCGATAATAAAGAAGAGGTTAATACTGGAAAACGTAAAGCAGTTATAGTTTCGTTAAGCAATGTTAGCGATATGTCTTCTCGATTCTTTCGGTATTTTTCGAAGTATAAGAAAATACTGAGAATGATTGGGTGGATACACAGATTCATAGGAAATACCCGAAAGAGGAAAGAAGAAAGAGAAGCAAGAGAGTTAAAAATTTATGAACTGACAAGAGCTGAGAAATCTATTGTGAAGATTATTCAACATGATTCTTTTTTATCTGATGATATTAAGAAGCTGAAGTCAATTAGTGCGTTCAAAGATGACGAAGACATTTTACGTGTCAAGTGTAGGTTGACTGAAAGAAAAGACTATGAAAAGTTTATTTATCCGATGTTACTTCCGAAGAATCATATGACTGGAGAAATTGATAATTGATAAACATCTGTCTATGTCTCAGGAATTCACGTACCGATGTCAAAACTTAGAGAGACGTTTTGGATCCTGAAAAGCAGAGCTACGATTCTAAAAGCTTTATATGCATTTGTCAGGTACAGCAGACATGGAAGTAAACGACTACAGACTGTGCCTGCTACTCTACCAAAAATCAGAGTTAGAGATACTCATGTTTTCGAGATAGTCGGAGTTGATTTAGCTGGCCCAATAATTTTGAAGGATAAAAGAAAAGCTTGGATTTTACTTTTCACCTGCGCTGTTTTCAGGGCAATTCATTTGGAACTGATTTTGTCCCTATCAACTCAAGGATTTTTACTTTTCTTAGAAGATTTATTGCCCGTAGAGAGAGACCATCGATAATTTACAGTGACAAGGGAGGCAATTTCGTCGGATCAAATTATCTCTTGAGATCAATTAATTGGAATACTATCGAGATAGCCGCCACAAGCAAGATCGACTGGAAGTTCAGCCCACCCGTAGCACTATGGTGGGGTGGCTTTTGGGAACGACTTGTTCAAATGATTAAGAAACTTTTGCGTCGAGTTCCAGGCCAGTCGTCTGAATTATGAAGAACTGATGAGTGTGCTGTGCGACTGCGAAGCAACTGTGAATGCCAGACCACTCACTTATGCGTCAGAGGACTCTGATGATCTCATCCCTTTGACACCGTCCTTATTTTTAGATGAAATTCCAGTCTTTGGAGTTCCTGACTTGGATCACCTTGATAAAGTTGATTTCAAGAGTCTGAGACATCTACAGAATTTACGACAGCTCTTGAGAAAGGGATTTACAAATGAATATTTCGGCCTGCTAGTGCAACGTCCATCTGCAGTGCCGATTTCTCAACATATAAAAATCGGGGACATAGTTCTCATTGAGTGTGATGACAAACGCAAGGTGCTGTGGCCTCTAGCAAAAGTGATTCAGCTATACCCAGGAAAAGACGGTAATATTCAAGTAGTTCGTGTCAAACCCATGTCTGGAGAATTAGTTTGTCCAATCCAGAAAATATTCCCTCTCGAAATACCTTCATCTTTGGAGTCAGATAAGGCAAATGAAAGTGAGACGCAGGGTGAAAACAATCTAGTTTCAAATTTACCACAGAATATTTTATCTCCTGATTTATCAAAGGACATTAAGACTGTCGTGAATAGAAGTAGACGACAAATTAAAATTCCATTTAGATTTCTAACCTGAACACTATTTGAGTTATTTAAGAGTAGAAATTTAAGAACTAAATTTTCTTTTGTTTACTATTTAGCCTTGATATTTGTGTGAACAACATTTTTCTATATTTTGTTTTGATTGATTAAGTATATGTCATCAATCAAAAGGTGGGAGTGTTGTTAGAAACAAGCCTCAGTTTTTATCTTTCTTTCGTAGTTTGTGATTGTAAGAGTGGCAACATCTGATCTTTATTGTAGTTTGTTGATGTTCTATGGATTTTGGAAATAAACACGATGCTTTGGAATATTAGATGTAAAGTTATTTTATTTTAAGTTTATTACGAGAAAGGAGAACGGTTAGTTCTTGCAAATCTCGAACAAGGTGTACCAACACAAGGCTACTGTAAATGATACAGCAGATTTCAGAACACTGCATGCCTTTTTAAAGTGTTACACATATAGTAACTAATACATGGAAAGAACCTCATAACTGGGGTGGAACTGGAACTGCTCAGTTAGTGAGGTGGGAATATACCCGTTGGACCAATGGTGAAATTTTGGTGTCTTGTGCACTTCTACCTGTCCCTGTCATTTTAATGAATATGATTAATTTAGGTGTGACACTGATTATGAGGGCAATGGATCGGTTTCTAATACCATTTGCACCAAGTTCCACCTAACGTTCCTTAATGAATGTGGAGGAGTTTATATTTTTCAAATAAATAAATAAATAAATAAATTTCGGAAACTGTAGTTAAAATTTTACTTTAAGTTTTAATGCTTCCCACTAAAAAAAGGAAATTATCTGTGAAAAATTTTAGTTTTACGTCAGAAGAAAAGGGTCCTAATTATAAATTATTAAACACAGAAGGATAGTCGTAGCCGATTACTACAACTACGATTTGCATGAGTCTCATATTTACCTGTTACTGATTCTCATATTTGTGTCCCATATTAAAAAATTATTAAAAAACGATCATAAATATTTGAAAAATTAAAACTGCAAAGCATATTTAATAATTCATATTTTCACTGAAGGAAAGCCTTAGCAAATACGTAAGGTATTAAAACTCAGTTTTAAATAATAGAAATGAAAGGTAAAACATAACTAATGGTATAATTTTTAATTCATCATTCTTTTATTTAAAAAAAGTCAAAACTCAACAGTAAAAGTGTATAATAGCAGTTTAATTTCAGGCTTATAGGGCATAGCAGCGGCTGAGCAGTAACTTATTGAACACTGGTAGTTCGATCGAAAGTTCGAATCCCGCGAACGGAGCAGTTTCGGGGCTTTCCTTATGTGTAACTGTATACGAGCCAGTTTCCCTCAGAAAGTCTTCCACGAAGGCTTCCCTTCCCTTAGGCAGATAACTCTCGTGTGATTTGCCGCAATCAAATAATCCAAACCAAACCATGGCAGATTTATAAAGAGACATAAATACAAGGGCCTGTATGCCCTTAAATAACATAAATTAATATATGTTGTAGGTTATAATAATAAGTTCAAAATGTCTGCGAATTACAGCTTTTTCATATTTACTCGGAATTTTCTTTGGTGTTTTTAATTAAACGTTTAATTTCCATGGATTCTTAAGGCATTAACGCAAATAAGAATAATACGGTAGTGAAGTAGTAAAATGCATTTACATGTGCAATATGTTTATAACCTGCCTTCAGTATACGAACATCAGGGTATTATTTTGAAAGACGTACCTGTAATGGAAACACATAAGAAGAGATTAAACATGATATCTTACATGATATCTAAAATTAAAAAAACTAAATTAAGTCAATTAATTTTAGTTTTAAAATTTCAAAAAGAAATATTTCCTTTTTTGAAAAAATATGAATTAGAATCAGTCTATTATGTAAAAAAATAACCTATTCAGGGAAAATTCCGTTTCAAAAAATAAGCATCCCTTAAATTCAAGGCTAGTTACGCCCATGGTATGTGTTACATTTAATCCACTTTCAGCCTATTGAAATTCATATGGAGAGAAACAGGAATGCAACAAAACGTTTAGTTTATACACCAGCACATAGATGGCAGTACTGTGTAGAATTTCGAAGTATATTTCTTGGGAGTGCAGAAACAAGCGCGAATGAAAAGCTTCCGAACTTTTTTTTAAACTAATGTTCGAACAGAATTTGAAAGCTTTATTCCAAACATATTATTTTAAAGAATTATACAGTGGCATTGCATGTAAAGTAAGAAAGCGTAAAAATCTCCCAAACTTTCTATTGAAAATATTTGATCGAGTCTTTTTTATAAACCAGATAGCAAAGTGAACATTAATATAAAGTTAGAAATATGCAAAGCGTAGTTGAAATATCTCAACTGAACTCGAGTTCTCACAAAAGGTAAAATAAATTTACTCTTAGTATTTATTACTTACACTCGTGCTCCAAAAATAAGCAGCAGACGGTTTTAAAGAAAAGCTACGAATGTAAAAATCAGAATTAAAACATGCAATTCACATGTGAGGTAGAGGTTGCATTGGCGAATGTAAACAGGCAACCAAAATTAACATAAAACGCAATACCGCAGTCACACCACGACGCCTTAAAAAGGGGCATGGCCGACCTATGCGGCAGTTTAAAAATTGGTGACGTCGCGCTTCGCGATATATACCAGTGATCATCTTGACTTAATATGCGGCAGTTCGCAAGTAGCGAGTTCCGTGTAATCCGAAGATAGCGAAAGCGGAAAGCATGAGCCGAAGACATCATTTGCGTTGGAAGGCTGTCGGGATGTTGCAAGCTGGTGCAAGGGACATGAATGTGCATCGCAGTGTCATCAGTACGCTGTGGAATCTTTACCAAGGGGCTCAAAACCCTTGCAGAAGTCGTGGGTCTGTACGCTGGAGGATTACCATAAAGGCAGTTGATCGCTTGCTGTTACTATGTGAAAGGCGCCCTAGATCACTAATAGCACGACAGCTGGCGTCGCATTTCTCTGCTGCTGCCGGAAGGCCCCTATCTCGCCAATCTGTGTCATGTATGAAGACGGACTGTACGCGCGACGACCTATGGTTTGTGTTCCTTTGTCTCCATCTCATGTCAGAGCGCGATTGAATTGCACACGTGAACATCACAGTTGAACACCAGAGCAGTAGGGAGGGGGGGGGCGTACTCTTTACTGATGAGTCTCGATTTAATATATAGAATGATTCTCGAAGGGCAATGATATGCGAGAGCCGTGGGCTGTCGAGCCCCAAACATCGTCGAAAGAGACCACTACAGAGAAGTGAGAAGGAAAGTGAAACCATTCCATATCTGTCGCGGCCTGTTAGATCACTGGACCTGAATCCCATAGAGTATGTGTGGGACATACTGGGGCGACGGACTGGACAGTGCCGCCAGGCACCCTCCTCAAGCCCCGACATGCATTACTACAGGCGATGCTGTCCTAACAAGCGATCAACAACCCGATTGTCAGATTGCCTTGCCGTTGTTAAACATACATTTCAGCTAAAGGGAATCATACCCTTTATTAACGTGATGTTTCCATTGCACATTTTCCCGATCCAGTTGGTCTTTCGCGATGTGAGGGCCATAATACATGTGTTTTTTATGTCTTTACTTTATTGCTTGCTGTGTGATCTAATAATGCGACACCAACATCTTGGATCAAGTTCAGGCATATCCATTAAATAATTTTTGTTTTATTCCGCGTTTTGCTTTTGTCACTTATTTTTTAGCAGGAGCGCATTTAAGCTGTTAGTTTCCATTTTGTGAATAGAATAGAATGATTTATAATAAAAGTATGAAAAAATCTTGAAAATAAATGTATATTAAAGAAGTTTAGCAGGAAGGTTGCTTACAGTAAAGAGTTAAATATAATAAAATTGTTTTTAAATAAGTATATTCAACTTTAAATTTAAAGCTTTTTATTATAAAAATTTCTCTCCCTTTGGAAATAATCTGATTTGTTTATTTTCCTGATTTTTAGCATACTGTTGGATATCAGAGAAACCATGGTTTTAACTTTTATTAAAAACAGCTTGTGGCAGCGCTCTTGAGGCAGAAAACAAATCCCTCTTTGAACTCCGCTCGTGAACGCACTTTTTCTTTGGTAGTATCCAAAGTTTTTTTCTATTTAAAAGTCATTCTTGTTGTCGCAGGAATCATTCTCTTATTCTTCCAGTCTGCAGCCAAAGGTGTAAATTTGAGTATGAAAGGAAATAACCCTTTAAGTGAACCTTAGGCATTTTAATAAACTCGATTTACATTTTTAAAATTAAAAAGAAAAAAGAAACTGACCGCATTTTTTGTTCTATAAAAACATCTATATGATGCAGATTAAGGGCTCTTGATACTACGCAAAAACCGAACTCTAACACGTGAAAGCTAATTCGCATATAAAGCAAAAGAGGCTGCATATTGTTGTTTCAACTCCTTTGTAAGACAAACGCTTTCAAGTCGTTCATGATGGGCTCATTAGTGGGAATCTGTATTGGTAACAAATTGGTTCTTAGGTTTCTTGTGAGGAGATGTTTCGAATTTCTGTAGGAAACTATACAAGACCGGAGAGAGCATCTGCTCTCAGTTGTTCCTGCGAGAGTTGTTAGCTGTTAGTTCAGCGTGAGTACGGAGGACTGAAATATCTTCGGGTTAGTTTCGTTCTTTAGATGCGCTTGGCACTGCGTTGTGTTTAACGTTCTTAGTAGTTTGAAGTGCAACTACTAATTGTACTCTATGACACTCTGAGCACCTAAACCAGTATTTTGTGGAAAGTTCCAGAACTCTAAAGAGTCTCTTTTGATAAAATAAATTTTACCAACCTATCATCGGACCTGTGGGCATTCAGTGTATTACGAATCCGTCCGCACGCAACAATAACCGAACTGTAAAGCTTGAAAACGAATTCACGTATATAGCAAAAGAGGTTGCATATTTTTGTTTCAACTCAATGTAAGATCAGCGCTCTCAAGTCTTCATGGTGAGGTCCATTAGTGGTAATTTGTATTGGAACAAATTAGTTCTTAGGTTTCTTGTGAGAGTTCTTAGGTTTCTCGTGAAGTTTCGAATTTTTGAGGCGAACATACGACAGGAGTTACAAAGGTAAACGAACGGAGAGTCAGGACACTTTGTAAATCATTAGATCTGCTGGTGAAGGGTCCAGGAAAGGTTTACTTCAGCTTTCCAAGCTGGGTTACAAAATCAACTCGTTCATATAGCTGTCATAGTAGGGATTTAACGCTGAATAAAAATTTTAAAAATAGCTGAAACATTTTTTTTAAATCTGCTTTTTCTTGCCTTTTTCATTTAAAATTCCACTTTTTCCCCCTTCACAGTTTTTTGCTTTAAGGGACTTTTCAACTATTGGAGGAGATGACTAGTTAACAGTTTTCTGATACACGTTGATTTCAGTGTTTATTTGCATACATATAATTTAAAAAGGATATTTAAATTCTTTTTCTACTATCGAAGTAATATTTTTTACTGATAATGGAATTATACTCATTATGACAAGGCATTTAACATTCCATGTAAATATACAGATAGCATTCTTTTAGAATATGCAGTTTATGCTCATTACAATAATCTTTCCTGCCCCACAGTCTTATCAGTAAGAGGTTTTTTACTATCATTATGTAATGGTCTGTATAGTGAGTAATCGTTACATTGAGCATCGAATATGTTATCATTTCCAGCATGCCTATTCTCGAATCGACATTTATGTAAGAATTCACTTTCCAAATCAGAGAAAAATTAAAAGCGAAAGACAGCAATCAACTGTTTTGTATAAAACTTGTAAGTTTTCCTGGAAAATGATGAAACACCCACAATAAGAACATCCACAATCAAGTTATTCATGTTCATGGAATATTTTAATAGCTTTAAAGTTTTCCATACATTATGTAACTTAGAAAAATTTTATCTTGAAGCTTCTTATAAACAGCGAAAATGCACTAAAAAGGGAGGTCCTGAAGCGAGAATCATAGAAATTTTGTGAAATTAAACAAACTCTGTGATTCCTCCACAAAATTCTTAATGCCCTGCCCAGTAGTGAACATATGATCTGAAAGTAAAGCCTCTGTGAACTGAACCATGACATGATCACAAAAACGAGAAAAGTCTTGGAAATTCGCTATTTTAGAAATTCTTTAATTTCAGTTAAAATTGTTGTTATGAATATTTAAAGAATTTATTCAAAAACTGACTGCATATTAAATTTCAAACTGATATTAAGGTTTGGTATTTTAAGAAAAATTGTAGAGACAAATCAGCTGAAAGGGAATTGTAAGTTTTATAAACAAAATAAAAACTTTCTATTTCCCTTTTATGAATTCTAACCATAAGGCATTTTCTCCCTCTTTTCCGCATGCCTTCGTGGTGTAACTGGAAGCACACTCGACTAGTATTCGGGAGGTTCGGTGTTCGAATCCCAGTGAGAGCACTGCGTATTTCTCCAGTTTCCTGATATCGAAAAAATCCTAATGATTCTATAAAGTTATTTGCGGACTTAAAAGCCAAATAGGTAAAATTATTGAAAGTATCATTCAACAAAATAATTTTTCGAAGTTTCTTGGGATTTCCCGTGTGCGAAATTTAATCGTTAGCCAGATGGTTTTCGACAGGTTTCCAATGAAATCATTTCTGAACATGCGATTCTAAGAATTTCATGGCAAATTAAAATCAACTAGTGTAATTATATTCTAACATTACGTTTTGCCCAAGTAGTTTTTAAAAAGTGTTATATACTTTAGAATTTTTGAAAAGCTTTCAAACATTAATAATATTTTATAGAAACATTTCAGAAAAGATTACATATTTTAGAAGATAATCCAAATCCTTATTGCGATGTTTTTTCCTTTTGAAGTCATTAGTTTTTAAATCGCTAAATGTTAAATGGTGTAAAATATGTTTTTATGCTAACTATATACAGGCAACATGATTTAACAATGTTATGAATGTCATATTCGGAATTCCGTTCGTAACTGAAGTTGTTGTATTTATTAAAACTATAAAACACTACTACAGTCAGCGCCTCCTTCCCCCCCCCCCAAAAAAAGATGAATTCTTTTGGAGAAATTTTTACAGATGATGTTTTGTTACTTTCTCAAATGCTAGTTTGAAAGATCGGAAGCTCATTAAAATCTTCCAACGCGGGCAAGGAGAATAGTGGGGTTGTGTTGAGTTGTTAGTAGGTACAATCTTTGCGTAAATAAGTGAAGATTTTCGTCCTACAATTTTTTCTCTTTCCTGAAAATAGGAACATCAAGGAATTGTGGTAAAATTTAAAACATTGTAAATATAGGTACATGTAACCAGAAGCCTGAATACCTAAGTTTGTCGGAAGTAGTTCGGTTTTAAATTAGATAGTCTTCATGAGAGTAACCTGTTTAAAGGGGTGAAAGTCTACTTTTTTAAGTGTCTACCAGTTTCTGTTAGAAATTCCAAATGCTTACTTTAAAAACTACAGTATCTGACATATTTTATATTGCATATTCAACAAAACATAATGAGTACCTAGAGTTATGTGGGGTTTCACTAATTCAATGTTCAATCCTTGAACTCCACAAACACTAACAAGCGAAAAATCGCTTAAGTGTGTGAACAAACACGTAAGGCTTAAGAAGGGTTAACTACCCTTTATTTCTCAGAATAATTACAATGAACTCCTAACTAGGAGTATACAATAAAGCCTCCATTTAGGCTTGAACTTCAATGAATAGGAAATTAAACTTAACTATGCTTAACTAATACTAACTGAAGATGTAACCGAAGTTATCAGGATTCTAAATAGTTGGCCCCTAAATCTTAATTAAATTGGCGAAGCCAAGCAAAGGCCTAAAGTATGGCCGAGCGTAGTAATATCTAAGAAAGACGTAGCCCAAAGGCAAACGCGCGCTAGTCAGGAAATCAGACTCTCTCTCTGGAAGTCGTTGAAACATCGAGTTAAATAGTACTCTTAACTCATTTGCATTCACTGTGTTTCTGAAATTACATTCTGGTAAGAAATTTAAGCTGAAACTAGAAAGCTAGGATAGGTGCGTAACTTAAAATAACTGTTAATAAAATTAGGATAAACCTTACAGTTGTAATCGAAAGCTTTTGCTCATGGTAGTCATCCTAGGAAATGGGACCTGGCCCAAATAAACAGATAGCTGTTAATAAGATAAATTTAGAAAGAAAATAATATTAGATTGTGAATTAGATTTAAAAAAGCATACGTGTGTGTAGCATTTAAATACTTATTAAACATACTGAACTAAATTAAGAAATTCAGCATTTTTAAAAATCCTTTGTGTTCTTGTTTTGAAAAAAAATCGCATCACCATTTCCATGAAAATAACATCAACGGTAGATAAATTGTATTGCTCTTCAACGTAGTTCATATCAGCACCACGGGCTTTCTATCCTTTCAAGCGTGTTAGTCTTATTTTGGAGGAGGGGGATAGGCATATAACCCTCGACAGCTTTGCCGTAATTAAGTAAACCAAACCAGCTCTTCTGCAACCGTCGGCTCCGTTCATGGCTTTTAGTTCTCTTACTCATTGGCCCTTTTTCCTTGAATAACTATGTCAGCGACTGTAAACATTTCATTCTTCATAATGTTATTGCCTATAAGCAGCATAAAGTTCTGCAAACTTTTGAAGTATGATTAGTGTTAAAAATTTTGAACTATGTATGATCAGTGTTAATTTTGAATTGCAGTTAATGTATTACGTACAGCAGTGTTGAGGAGGTCTCTCAGATCTTTGTCCAGAAATCGTAGCGTGCAGTTAATGTTTCGACATTCGACCTCAGATTTTTATATGACTTCACAAACTTAACTGTTAGTATTTCCTCAGTGATGTTTCTTAATTGGAACTCTTTATTGTGCTTTTTGAGCGGAATCATACAATGCCTATTAATATAGCGCACTCTACATTGTAGGGATTTATATTTATTTTCAGTAACCAGTTACGTTTATGCTTTCTTTCCTATAACCCTTCATTTCCCTAATTGTCAATGCGAGAATATTTAAATCTGGTAGCGCGCGTGAAGCAATGCAAATTCTATCATTAAGAGAAGAGGTTTAAATGCTGGGTTCTGGAAGGGAAAGTTAAAAAGAGTGGGCAAGCACTGTACCTTTCTAGCGTCAGCTTCTAATTCTGCATTTATTGCTGGTTAAAGTGAAGTTACTTAGCTGCCACGAGACTTCCACGCGGTTTTTAGGTAACAGGATTATCCGAGTTCTAGGAAAAATTCTACTGTCTTTGAATTTTAAGTTTAATTCTTGTTAGTTGAGTTACCGCCCGAGCGAGGCGTAGTCTGTTAGCGTCAAGTTGACGCATTGTGAATTTTTAAAGCACCTAATAAAGGATTCTTTTAACCCTTCTCCTGTCTGGTTCTTGCACTTACTTCAGCTGCCACACTGATATTTTAACAACTAGATATTACAACCTTTTTTCTTAGAAATGGGAATTGCAACTTGATTTTGGGAAAAACAAACTTTTGAAAATATTGCCTAATAAAGGGGAGAGATCTTCAAGCTAGGCTGGCTAAGAGGGAATCAAAAATAAACCTTAAAACTACCTAACTTTTACAATGCAGTGTTTTAACTTCGCATTTATCTAAAAGGATAGTTAATTGAGTGTACCAATATCATAAAAATATTGTGTTCTCGCAGTGCGAAGAAGCGAATTCGTCAAGAAATAAAAGTCTATTTTGTACAGCGAAAACATTTTTAATACTTAACATGCACAAACTAAGCAGATAATATAAAGATCTTGATTTCATAATCTGAACTTTGATAAAAAATCAGTTCGGATCAAAGAGAAATTATGAAAAAGTTTCGAGTCCCTATTTAAATGAAAATAATACCCGTCGTTGCCATTTAATAAAACCAATTTTTATTTATCTGTAAATAAAATTTAAGAAAAGAAAAAAGAAGCACATACAAAATTGCAAACTATGCTTTGCTACGTAATAATCATCAGGTTTTATCTCTGATGCATACGAAAGTGTACAATTAGAAAAGTTAGAACGAAATTCCTTAGGGGATGTCTAGGAAACACAGCGGTAGAACAGTCTTTTATGAGTTGTACTAATGCCAGATATATACTATACAGTCTGCTGGAAAAAAATATATGCACCCAGGAAGAACTGAGCCACAACTAAGAAACTCAGCAGTAGTATGGTGCTCGAGTTGATAAATAAACGATCAAAAACCTCGGGCGAAAAAGCGTTTTATTGACGAGTAGCAATACAAAGAAAGTGAAAGTCAGTACGTGGTAAAGCCACCCCTGCTGCTGGGCATGGTGTCTATTAAGTTACTAATGTCCCTCTGCGGTAGATTGTGCCGCAAATGGAGCAACTGGCCAGCGAGTTGAGACGTATTTGTGCACTGCTGAATTCGCCTGCCCAACATATCCCAAACATGGCGTAGATATTCTAGATATTTTGTTCTCGTGATGAGGAGGGACCTGTAGCTGCCCTCGAAATCGATTGAGTGTTTTAGTAAATGTACGCCAAATACAAGGTTGTTTCAGCGATTTTGATATCCCAAACATGTTCGACAGATGACAGGGCTGGAGACCTTGCAGGCCAGTCGAGGACGTTAACACTTCGAAGCCATTGTTGGCAAAGTCGTACTGTATGTGGCCGAGCGTGTCCTGCTGGAAAACAGAACCTGAATGACCTGCTAGTATAGGCAGTACGATCGGCTGCAAAATGTTATCAATGTACCTGCGAACAGCCAGAGTACCTCGCAGCATGACTAACGGTGAACGGTTGTCCCAGCTGATCGCTTCCCAGACTGTCATACCTTGTATTCTGGCTATGTGCCGCTTGGTAACAAATCGTACATTGTACCACTTAACTCTTTGTCACCAGACACGTATGCGGCAGTCATCAGCATTGAGAGCAAAGCGTGATTCTTTACTGAAGATCACATTTCTCTAATCGGACACTGTCCAGCTTGAGGGAGAGCGGCGTCATGCAAGACGACACTGCTTATGGTGCAGTATTAGGCTGCGTTCATACGGGAGCATAAAGGGCATAAGTGGTTTAAGCCGAGCTGCGTTGCCAAGACAACCAGTCTGTGCTACGTCACAAAATCTGGTTTAGAGCTCTTGGCGTAAGGTTCTAACTTTTCAACTTTATGCCGGCTTGGGATCTAAAACGAAGCGGTAACAAGCAGAGCATACACGGGAAATCAATCGAGTGGGAAAACAGCGCGGGAAAGCTGTAGACACATCCACGCATGCGCAAATTTAGCTTCTCTCATTGGCCACAGCTTAGACCCCGTCTCGCAGGTGTGAACGGAACTCCCGTATTTTATGCCGTTATATGACTATGCCTCTATGCCCTTTATGACCCCGTCTAAACGCAGCCTTAATGGACGTCTAGATCTGAGCTCAGCATTACCTAATCTTCTCGAATTGTATCCGTGGGTATCCTGGAATTCCTGCGAGTTGGCAAATGGCGTTGAATCAATGATAGCATAACTGTTAGTGCGGACGTGGCAGCTTTTCTAATTGCGCGATCATCTCGGGTATTCTCGGCAGGGGTTTCTCGCCAGTACGGCGGATGACTATGCCTTCTCTCAGCCATTGATTCCGACAACGACTGTATCGCTTCGACCGATATACCGACCAATCCGCCTGTTCAATCAACCGGCCTTTTTTAGCCCTATGATGCATCTCCTCTCAAATTTTGACAACTGTTCGTAACGCCGTCGAATACGTCTTAAACGCATCTTTAATTCCAATGTCGTTGCGGGTTGTAAACACTCGTCACTAGCTGCTCCTGCCCTTTAACATTCTACCAGCTGCGCACTTCAGACGAGCGCTGTATCGCCCTTTTTTCACGGCGCTTATTGGTGCTGCAAGTTTAAGCATTTACGCAACTCACCCAAACCACATTTGACTGCCGCATTTGGTAGTTGTGTCTCAATTTTGTTTCTAGCTGTATATATTTTTTTTTCAACAGTGTGTATAAACAAAACTCTTTAGCAATGAAAGGTATGAAACTTATTGAGAAATGCGTGTTATTTTTAATGACTTATTTTATTACATTGATAAACTATATTCTGTTATAATTCGGAAGATATACAAAGCATCTTATGCCATTAAGGTCTGGCAATAACTTCTTATTTTACAAGCCCGAACTTTCTCAGCAAAGTAAAAGTGATAATACTGAAGATCGAATATTAGGGGTACTTATTAGGGGTATAGGGTATTTGACTGAATGTCTGAATATGTTCGGATAATTCAACTAAGCCAAAATGAACGTTATAGTTATTTATTTCCACTAATCGAATAAAATTTTGGATATCTATAAAAGTGATTTAAAATTTAAAAAGCAGCTAAGTTACATTTAAATACTTATACATCTGAATTAATATCTTTTGCAGTTACTTAATTTACCGAAAAGTCTTATAAATGAACATATTACTGATTGTTAGATGAATCAGTGTGATTACTTGTATTTCGTTCGTGATTGTTAAGTATATAATATTTGATACGAGAGAGATCCATGTACATAAACTAGGCATGGGCAAACTGTTTGAGCGTTAAATGCTGCTTGATTTGTAATAAAGTTATTTTACACTTTCAAATATAATTATAACGGGAAACAGGCATCACGCTTTAATAAGTTTTCTTTAATAGCTAGCGATTTAGATTTTTTTTAAGTTACATTGTGCATATACTAATTTCGCAATGTGCTTTTTCCTTTAATCGTCATGAAATATTATCACTAATGAAAATGAAGCAGTATTAAATCAAAAGAAAACAGTAGAAGCTTTTATAATCAAAACTATTTTTTGAAAAGGCAATGGCAATCGATACAATTCCTGTGTAACCCACTACTTGAACGATGTGCATTGCATCTTACCAAACGCAACAAAGAATATTTGTAGCTGTAATTTTCATTAGAAGAAACAAAGTGTATTTAATGATACAGTTTATGTCCGGATAATTAATTGCATTTAGAATTTCCCTTAACTGGTAAAACATGACCTCACCAACTTCGAATAAGAGATTTCTCCGGATAATATAATATATATTTTTACAGCTTACCTGTTCATGTTTTGTGATGTCATCTGCAGAAATTGAATTATGCAAAAGAATTAAATAATTAATTAAATAGTAATTAATTATGCAAAGGAATGCTGTCTGAATTAAGTAATATCACTATTAAATGAATGATATCGAAAATCCCAAAATTAAGACGTATACACGTGATTTTATGTTAGGAAAAACAATTAAATTAAGGAACATTTTAAAATTACCATGTACATGAAAATGTTGTTTTCATGCGATTTCAAAATTACATGAAAAATTACAAGTTTTTTAGTGAGATGCCGTATAACTTTGAATGTCTCCCTCTTAATGAGATTATCTCTGGAATTTAAAAAATTCCTTGTGTACACAGTAAAACTTAATAACACCATATAATAACATAAATGAATATTGTTTGGCAAATCTCATGAAAGTTTTTAATTCTTCATCAGCTTCCTTCCACGTAACTCTGTTATTTTGCATGTCGTCGTAATCTTTTCTGTTCTTCTCTTTATAATCTTTCTGCTTTCCCAGTACATGTCCAATTATTTCGTCTTAATCTTGAGAGTTCGTGATGGGAGCATAATTTTTATGAAATTCGCACCATTCCATTAAAGCCTGCACCTTCTCTTCTCGAGTACTAATCTTCTGTTATCATGCAACTAAAACCAAGATTGCGAGCACGAGCGCTGGATGTATTTTAAAACCGAAAGAATCTTCGTCACTCGGTTCGCCATGTGCGAATATGATCATAAGCCACAGTTTACAGCGACGTAAAGTAATATTCTTTACATCATTCCAAACAACAGCCAATATGACGTCCTTCAATGTGAAATGGGGCCCACCAGCGGGCGAGCGGTAATTTCGGTGAACACTAGCAGTTCAGTTCGAGGTTCGAATCCCGTGAACGGGCTGGCTGCTTGGGCGTTTTCGTAATTTTCCCCATGTGTAACGTGTATACGAGCCAGTTTCCCTTAGAAAGTCCTCCACGAAGCACATCACCCCTTGTCAGGTAGCCCTCCAAGCTTTGCCATAATCACACAAAACCAAAAACTAGCAATGTCAAATGTTTCTGAAAGTCATGAAAGTTCAAAGTTCGCATATTGACGAACAAAAAGGGGATGGTAGTTCATTTTTATGTTCTAGGTAATTCATTCGTTGGGTTAGGCTTGTTACACTGAGAAACAGAAACACAGTACAGATATCTCCCTTAGCCAGTTGCATACATCTGTTTTTTTTTTTTTTTTTAAATTATAGGCCAAAATTTCGGATTTAAATTTAAACTTTCAAAAGTGATTTAGAGTTTCATAAATATTCTGAACTTGTTGGTTAATTGATGTTGGTTACGAGGGATTTTGCTGTAAAATGAATTCTCTCCAAGACGATGCCCCACGGTTTATTATGATTTTGGCTTCTGTGAAAGAAGTCTCCTTAGAGAGGCAGTGCTGGCGCTAGACGTTTCGCCCCCGGTGCAATCACTGGGGTTTCTAAAATTCTCTCTCCTAATGATTCCCTAAATTTTACAAATTCTGCTGCCCGGTGCGGCTGCAAACTCTTGCACATGTTTTGGTGTCGGCACTGTAGCGAAATGATGTTTAGCACAGATAGTTGTTCCTGTTCTTAGAAACACTGGTCACTTTCAGAAATGGTCGTACTATTACAGAATTAGTCTCTATGAGAGGACTCGCTGTAAATTTAAAAGCTTGGTGCGACTTTTGTATGTTCTTCTTCACATTAGCTGGGTGAGAAAAAAGCTAAATTATTTATGTGTAAAAACATAGTAAGTTGCCAGTTTAAAGTTAGAAATTTTTTAAAGTTATTTTTGTATCTAGGCTGCGTTTTTAGCTCAGAGCATAACGTCCGACACACTTATTTTTACTCTTTCTAGAATAATGTTTATGATTTAAGAAAAAAAATTCCTTTATTCTATTTTTACCATATTATATTGTTCTCCATTTGAATGAAAAGTTTTCACATCGTTTTAAAAATCGCAATGCCTCCTTTCGATTTCAGCCTACTCTTATTCATAAGCCTACTCTCATTCATTATTAAATAAGTTCATAGTTTTAATTAGGGGAGAGAGGAGTATGATACAGAAGAAAGTTCTTCATTTCCAATCTAGGCAATAATATTCAGTCCATCGCAGTTTAAAGTTTAAATGTTAAAAGCTTAAAACTCCATCCCATAGAGTCTTTCATGAACGCACAAGAAATAACTTAACAATATTAACAAGAATTGTTTATTTATATTTAAAAATAAGCACATAAAATAAAAATGTGAAGTTACTGTTCATTCCTTGAAATATACTGTTACGAATTTTGTATTTAAATAGCTAATTTCAATAGAATTATATTTAAAATTCTTGTATTTCCCCGCGCAATGCAGCTCTAGACAAATTTTAAGAGAAAGTTATGCGGGAAAGTCAAAAATATTGGAGCACGTGCATTTAACATTTAATAAACAGGTATCTCTTTAATTTGTATTGAAATTGAATAAATGTAATTGACCATTATGTTAGCTGTAACCGTAATTCCGTCCTCTTCTTGGTTTCCGGAAATCTCGAAAAGCAGAAAATGCTAGAACTATCTACCACGGCCCGTTGAAAACTATTTAAAGCCGGAGAGAGATAGCTCAGTTGTTTTAGTTAGTTGCTTAGTTATTGTTATTGCGATTTATTTAGTGCCGCGTGAACTGAGATATCTGAATTAGCTTTCTGTTTCGCTTTGCATTGCGCTGTCTTTTAACGTTTTTAGTAGTTTGAAGTATAACTACTGATTCTATTACGTGAGTACGAATATCTCTGAGGAAAATTCAAGCGTTCTTTTATATTTATTTTGATAAGAAAAAAAATTATTAACCTATTATCGGACTTGTGTATTCAATCTGTTACGAACCGGTATGCACGCAACAATACTTTTCTATTGAAAAACATTTTATTTTAACCCATATTTCCAGATCGTCCTAAAAATAGGACAGCATACATAAATGGTCTTTGTATGAAATCTTTAAAATAATTTAATTCAAATTAAAGATGATTCATTATTTAAGACTCATTTAACTATTTATTTGTCTTTATCGTAAGTTAGAATATTTTCTAAAAATTTTTTTAAATGGGGATTTTTGCAGATTTTTTTGCTTATGTTTTCAAAGTACAAGTTTTTTAAAATTTTGAACTACAAGAAAAACATACATATAAATTTATCGAGGTAATAGTCTATATTTTTATACCAGTAAAAAACATTATCAAAACATTTTACCTAAAAGATAAATTTTTCTTGCATTTTTAACTGTTCTAAAACTAGGACGACGGTAAAATCCACTGCTACATAATCCCCATTAGTTTGTAATGTAGATAATCCTTTCTTTCTCTGTTATATTTCAAACATTGCTACTCTACAACTAATCCACGCAGTTTAGTCTAGCTGGCAGGTGCACATCTATTGACAGGCAAGTATGTGAAGTGTGGAAGAGGGGGATGAATCAATGTTTCAAACATTGACCTAATGAAATCAGTTTGTATTCTGAAATTCATCGCAGTAGACTAAATTTCTCTCATTTTTACATGCTTGAATTTTGCGTTTTCTTTTGGAAAATTATTTTGATGTTAGTCATATGTCGCGTAAATTTTTAACTGGGCAGGAAGCTTTGTATTTTTTGTGGACTTTAGATTACAGTGATTTAGTCGATACAGACAATGAAATAGTGATTTTACCCCCAGATCCCGATGCACTGAGTAACACAGAGGAGATTAATGACTTATCTACAAGAGAGATGGAAGAAATAATTGTGATCAAGGAAGTCCTAAAGAGGTTGCGGACACAATTGAAATTTTAGTTTCAAATAGCAATGAAGAACATGATGTAAATCCCAAATGGATAAAACGTGAACCTAAGGTTGAACGTATTCCGAAGGCTTTTCCTAGTGAGATAGCATTTGTTGCTTCATGGAAGCTCAATCAATTATTTAGCGATGATAAGATGAGCCTGCTTCATTTTCGAAGATACATAACAGTTGCCTATTTGGTAACTTTCTATTCTAAGAAAATCCATCTTGCAGAAAACTAGGTGTTGAACAAGTTAATGCAAATTTGCTACAGCTTCGAAATGGACATGTTATTGTGAAAACCCCAGAAAATAGACCAAGAAGATGCCAGCTAAAGATCTGCATAGCAAAAATAACAACTATATGTAAAAAATGTAATGTTGGACCATGTTTAGGATGTTTTCTCCCATTCCACCTACTTAAGAATCATTAGCAGTGGCTTATACCATTGTCCTATTTTTAGTACAGGCTGTATTGATCAAACTAATAAAAATGTGGTAATAATTTTGGTTTTAAATGTATACATAAACTTAGAGAAACACATATTAAGGAATTTATAAAAATATATTAATTTCTTCGATGCTTGGTGTGATATGGGTTAAGGAGATCACTCATTATTCTAGGTTATTTTAGGCTTCTAAGAATGTGATTGTTTTAGGGAGGTAAGGATCAATATTATTGTTTGTTTATTAGAACCTTTTCACAGATATGGTCATGGAAAGATGGGGTTGCCAGGAGGAAATTCATATCGAAGATAACTAAGGTTCATATACTTCTAGCTGCAGCTTTTGAATATTTCTGTATTCTAACATTTGGCTCCAGAGCTGGATTAACCATTAAGTAAAATAAGCATGTGCCTAGGGCATCAAGGTAAGGGGGCTGTATAAAACGGTATTTAGGGACTCAAGATGGACAAAAAGTTTTCGCTGCCATAATACAAACATGTGCCAGTTTTGCCTTGGAATGATTGGTGCAGCTGAATCAAGACCGAGAGAGAAGAAATGAAGAAAAACAGGTGTAAAAAATGTATGTGGGGCACCAAAATCTTTTAAGTGCTTAGGACCTCTGAAAGTCTTCATCCGGCCGTGTGTGACTGCTAGTAATACAAAATTTCGATATCACTAATGTAAACAGTGTGATAAATTAACACTATAGCCTTTAGCCTGCCTTTATATCCTATAGATGGCGCCACTGAAGTGGTGGCCAGTCTTGGAAGAATTATCATGTTAGATGAAAGTATGATTAGTTTACAGAATTGTTTTTACATTTGCCTACTCTGACAGATAAGTAATGTTATTTATAAAACTAAAAAAAGTTGCGCAGAGAAACTTTAGTTATTTTTTAAGGAACTTTTCGATTGATTGATTAAATTAGTATATCACCGAATTATAAAATCTTACTTTTCTAAAAACTTACCAGAAGTTCAGAATTTTTTCGTAGATTTTGCTAGCAAATAAATTTAATTAAGCAACCTGTTATTATTTTACTCATTTTTTAAAAAACGCAAAGAACTGAATTATATTTATTATTTACCGAATTATATTTATACATACAAGCAAAGATTTATGAAAGGCCCAGTGCCACAGAGGCATTTAACTTTAGCAAGTGTGTACCTAAGTTTAGTTTTTTGCAATATTACGCATCCGTCCAGGAATGGTTTAGTATACTCGACACTTTGGGAAAAAATTTCTTCGAAGAACCTTCAAAAATCCAAAACAGCAAAGAGCAAAAGATTCAAATCGTGTAAACTTTTCACGAAAGAAATAAAACTATAGGTCGGCCGAAGTTTTGTCGTTAGCTGAAAATACCCCGGGAGAAGGGAGGATTAGTTATGAATCCTATAGTTATATTGTTCTTCTACCTATTAAAATATCTTCATATGTACAGGTGGTAATTTAATGACGAATATATTGCAGTAATGACAATAAGTAATAATTGTAAAATTATTTTATATAATATTATTATAGGTACATTGCATTTAATTAAAGTGATTAACAGTTATTATCTTATAAACATAGTAAATGCATAATTCATTGCTTCTGATTTGCATCTTAATCATTTTAACATTTTTAAAATATTTTTTAAAAGTTATAATAAATTAAATAAAAAATATCATCAATAAAATAGTTTCAGAAAAAGCTGAAATTTGGAAATATTCAGTATCTGAAAAGTCACAGTCATTCCAGTCATAAAATCTAAGTAAGTTACTTTCAATTCTGAAGTACGTATGAAGGAATGTTAAAGTAAATTTTAAATTCAGTTTAATTAGTTTTACAAAGAACTAGAAAACTATGAAATAAAGAGATATTGCATCAGACATTTCAAAGTTGACATACATCATAATTTTACACAAAACTGAGATTGCAACTGAGACAAAACAAAGAGCAATCATTTTTCTGCTTTTTATTTTGATTTAATAATTAACTTATTCCCAAAATCAATTTCTCGAGGCTGTGAAGTAGAAAATATGTCTATAATTTTGTCAACTGATATTTCTTTGGCATAATGAATGCGCAGGAGTGCCAGATGCCAGAGGACATCTGTGAGTAAATATGTTATAAACAAAGTGCATCAGAATATCGCAATAAATGAAGTATATTAAAACTTCATGTTGTTTCAACGTGTCGATCTGGAATGTGGATTTTCTAAATTCACATGCTTTACGTTGAAAGGTGAAATTTAAGTTGGAATAAAAAGTAAATGAAATGTAAATTTTGAGAATAATACAGTTACAAACTTAAGGTTTCTTTACAGCTGAAGGTAAAGTTTTAGGTATATGAAATAATGCAACTAAATAAACAGATAGAAAGTAAATAATAGTTGAAAAGTCCAGTTACAGTTAAAAAGGCCCTACGTCTATCAGAAATATAACAATCGCTTTTACAGTCACATACGGAACAAGATGTCCAGTTTTTGACAGTTTTAATTTATGCTATTGAGAAAAAATATTGATTACTTTCACACAAATTCATCTTAGAATTGCATTTTAACTCTTAGAAAAATTTGAGCAAAACACTTTCTACCAGAAAGGTAACCAAATATTACATTTCTTACGAAAAAATAAAAACTTTTCAATTCCTCTTTCAGAGAAACCAATAAATTCCACTATAGGCAAATGATTTAATTGATATTATAAATTCAGCCACTATTTTCAAACAGAAAGGCTCTGCAGATATTTACATAAAATAATATTATCTGACACTATCTTATCTTACTCTTTTTCCTCACAATTCCTGAATTAAGTGAAAACATGTTTTCAGAAATATGTTGAGTATATGAAATGTGCATATGATTATTCAAAATATGTTTATTTTTATGAAACGGGATTTATTTTTAAGTAGTTCTTGAAAATTCTGGTCTATGTTCTGGATGTGATATATTATTCAACTTTCTTTTACTGTGCATTGTAGTGTGTTTCTAGTTGCTTCGCGAAATTTATAAATATTGAGAATATATATAAACATCAAATTGGGCACATAAAATAATTTGTGTAATAAAAATTATAATTAATTTGCGTATAAAATCTAACTGATTCGATGTAATAGTCTGCATATGCGAAATATAAAGTTTTAATTTCGGAAAAAATACACGAAATGTATGAAATTATATAACAAATCTAGCTGGTTAACATAACTTCATTCTCGACTGAAGTGATACAACTGCGGAAGTAACATCTAAAGCTAAAATATCTAAAGCTTTCTATGTGAACTGAGATTTTGAAAACATTTTTATGTTTCTGAAATTCTTTCATAGTGCATGAAGACTTCAAATTTTCGTGGCCTAAAGTAATTATTTATTAATTTTCATGCAAAATGAAAAAAGTTTGATTCCTTCTTGTATGTTTCAGTGTTATTCAAAAAGCATCTGCAATAAAAGTCACATGGTACTCCTTATGTAATATGAAATGATAAAATTCTTTGAAAAGAATATGATATTCTCTAATAATTTACAATATATTAAAATTTCTGTTACAAAAAGCTTAAAATCATTCATGAAGTTCACTATATTTTTGTTCTAATTAGTGAAAACCTCTTCCAAAATTCTGAAATAGTAAGGATTTTTCCCTTGTTATTTTTCATGATTTCCTATTTTATAAATTAATAAATAGGATAAATGTGTTAAATCTTATGTAAAAATTTCAGATATTTTCCTTATTGGTTAAAGTAATCTTCTGTCGAAAATATATCCATATTAATGGGTTCTATTCATAATGCTGGTAACTGAAATTGAGTTAAATTTTTAAAAATAATATATAAAAATATTTAAAGTGCTTTTCCATTTGAAAAACAGTGTCTAAAGTTATAATATGTATTGAATCTTTTGCTTTTAGCGGAATTTATTGGCACTTCTGGAAGAGAAAACAGTTTTCATGTTTGCATAAAAAGTGTTGTAATATAGGTGTCCGCTGATAACATCGCGGACGAAAACGTCGCGGAGAAAACAACGCGAGGTGAAAACTTTGTGGTACAAAACATCGTGGGAGAAAATAAAACAAAGAGAAAACATTGCATTTCTAAAACATCGTGGTACAAAACATCGTCGTCGAAATAAAGCGGTTCAAAAACTTCGCAGTTTAAAAACATAACCGTCGAAAATATCGTGGTAAAAAACAAAGTACTTACAAATCATCGCACGACGATAACATCGCAGACATGCGTTTTTCAGGCTTTAATAATTGTAAAATTTAATGATTGTTTAATAATTGCAAAAACTCCCATAATGATTTGTGAGCGCAAGATGGAAAGAAGGATAATTTTCACTTTCATATATTTTATTAATAATAAAGTTTGCTGAAAATGTAAAATGGAAACTTAAGCATAGAAAATTAACGCAACTTACAGCACTTAATTTTAAACTGACATAATTAACCAGGAAAGGTCATTAATAAATTATTTTTTTCTAAAGTTTTACTGGAAATTTTTCATAAAAAGTATAATCTAAAAAAGAATAGAAAAAGAAAGATAAGTAACTGCATGAACTTATCTATAAAAAAATTGCTAAGTTAATTATGATATTATTTTCTTCTCTTTTGTTAATCTGATACTCTTATAGTGAAAATTATTTCTTGTTTTGTTTAAATTTCCTGTTTTTTTAAAAAAATATTAGTTAATAAAAAATATGAAAGTAAAAATTATCCTCCTTTCCACCTTGCTCTCATAAATCATTATGCGAATATCCATTTACAATTATTAAAGCCTGATAAACGCATGTCTGCGATGTTATCGTCATGCGATGATTTATAGGTACTTTATTTTTTACCACGATATTTTCGACGATGATGTTTTTAAACTGCAATTGGACCGCTTTATTTTCGACGACGATATTTTGTACCGGGATGTTTTAGAACTCGGATGATTTCTCTTTGCTTTATTTTCTCTCACGGTGTTTTGTACCACGACGTTTTCACCTTGCGTTGTTTTCTCCGCGACGTTTTCGTCTGCGATGTTTTCGGCTGCAACCGTAATATTTGGGTGTCAGCAGTGTGCACGCCTTTCAAAAATGTCGAGCACAAAGGAAATTAAGAAACGCACACATAAACACGACACTAAAAAGTTAAGTCGACAAGTTAAGTGAAATAATAAAATCAATAACATCGAGTGTTACGATTACCAATAACGTCATTATGAATATAACATATAAGAAGTGAGTTAAAATGATGTGTATATAGGAAACTATAAAAAATAAAATATAAAATAATTTTCATAATTTTAGTTAGATGACGCTGATACATCACCACGGTGAGATTTTCAGCCACAAACGGTTGTCATGAATTTTTTTCAAATTTCTTTTCTTTGCAACAGTTTCAAAAAGGGGGGGACTGGCGCATCGTTATGGTAACCCACATTAGCCGTTTGCCAATCTGTAAAAATAAACTTTCGATACTGCTACTCGCACAAATCTAATTCCGAAGTAGCAGCACCCAAACTACTCCAAGCCTCTTCCAGACGGACCTTCAACTACTCCACTCCGCAGAATCCGCCTCTTCCGTTGATGTAAACCTGCCGGAGACGTTACTTGCAATGCCCACTTCTACCGCGCACTTCGGATGGCGGTGAATCCCATTCTTTATGTGCCTATGGTAATCACTCAAGATAACTTGATTTTGAAAGAGCGAAATGATCAAGAACAGGATGACCAAATGGGAACTATCAAAGAAGTCTTAAATGTTAAACAGCACTTTGAAATTACTATTGGACTGCCTCGCGCCAATGGCCAAACTTCGAGATAAAATTCTATCATAATTCCTGTTCTATCCAATTTATCCATTTAGTATGGTATTCATATACTATGAAGTTCAGCAAGCGATTAATTTAACATATCAACGGAGTATCGATGTAATTCCGTTCGAATTCATGTCTAGAACTAAAATAAAATTGGATAATCATGAAAAACTTGAAAGTTGTTAAATGTTGAGATGCATTACATTTTGACAACGCTTGCGATGATCTTTGCAAGGAAGACAAAAAACAAGTTTTTAAAATACAAACTAAAAATCGCAAAAACTATAATTTAAGGCGCTATCCGTCTCGTTAATTCTGTAACTTGATGTAATTCAACGTACGTAATATTGACCTGGTCTAAAACTAAAACCGAAGTCTCTCGGGCCATACAATCAAGCCGAAGGACACATATGATGTTGAAATGTGAGCTTTTTTCGTCGGAGATATAAAAACAAGCACTTAGACCCAGTTTATGAAACACTGGACAGTCATTCTGAGACAGTCAAGCTATATGGACTTATGAACCAGTCCATATAGCTTGACTGTTCTGTGGACATATTTTTCATGTGAATTGATAAACGATTTTAGACTTTAATTAAAAGAACTTTCTTTGATTTTACTTACTAACTTTTTAAAAATTCATGTAGGTGTTGTTCCTAAAACATTTCTCTTGATTTACTAGAATTTTCTTTTTTGTTTTATAGTTTTAATATTTTCATTTGATATTTAGTAGCATTAAATATTTTCATTGTTTTCGTAGTACATTGTAGTGTATCTAATTTACTATAGCGAGTGATTTCTGCTGTCATCTGAGGGCAGAGGATGATGTAGGTTGGCCGAATTACATATGAAACGCCCAGTTGTAATTGCAACTGAAAGTATAACGACTATTGCGCTATTTAGATGCGTGCGATCAAGTGCGAGAGAAGATATTGACGGCAGCTGAATGGGAAAATATTCTATCCTCCATTCAAAGCTTCATTTTAAAATTTTTCTATAAATGTAAGAAAAATTCCGTTTCTTGGCGTTCTAAAGCCTCTTTATGTGATGATCTATATAAATGGTGTCAACTCATATGCACACTTTCACATATATATGACGAAATGTAGTTTTTACCTTTTCGTATCTTATATATTTCAGGGACCCCAAACTAGGTGAGTTCATTACAGGTATTTCAGAAATTAAATATGTACACTAAGAGAACAAAAAGAAATTGAATATTTCGATCTTTGTATATAAATTTGAGTACTTTTTCAAATGGATTAAATAGTCATGAAATGTAAAAGTTTAGGCAATGGTAAAATATCATTTGAGCTAAATTCTCTGATAGTCTGTCACAAATTCGGTGACAACTGATTATACGTCTTTGGGTTGTCTACTACTTGTATGCTTACCCTATACTTGTAGAGACATTAGGTTATTTTTGGAAGCATCAGACATGAAAACTCAGCAACGCCTTCGCCGGCAATCGAACCACGGACCTCTCGGTTACGCGTAGAGCATGCAGACCACTACACCACGAAGGCATGCGAAGAAGGCGGGAGAAATACCTTATATACTCCCCCTTTTAAAGGGCGACTGGGGTTTTGGGGACCTAATCGCCAAATCGCGGCGGTGGAGAATCATCATCCACCACCTTTTTAGTTCGGGCGCCAGTGTGTAGAGACATTAGGTTAATTAGGAGCAGGAGACATGAAATATGAGCAACGCCTTCGCCGGGAATCGAACCACGGACCTCTCGGTTACGCGTCGAGCATGCAGACCACTACACCACGAAGGCATGCGAAGAAGGAGGGAGAAATACCTTATATACTTATGACTAGTCTTTTCTGTATGAAGCACATGTAAAAAGCAAAATGGGAATAAAAGTTTCAAAAGGTCGTCTAGAATCTGCTCTTCACACACCAATCCTCACCATATCTATTAAACTAGATATAGACAGACTAGTATTCAAAACCAGCATCGGTGTTCACATTAAAATTATTCGTATTATTTTCTTAAGCAAATTTTTTTGATGAAATAGTTAATTAATTGAATCAAAAGTTATACCAATATGTAGGTGACGTGAAATTAAACTTAAATTACTGTGACGGGAATAAACTGCTGTGACGTGAAATTAAACTTAAATTGAGTATTCAGCCTAATGGTTAATCATAGAGTTGTTTTAATTTGTTGACGAGTTATCGCTTTGAATATCTATTTAGTTGTAAACACAAACATACGCCAAATTAAATTCAAATAAATTCTTATTTATCCATTCCCTGATGAGTTACAACTAAAATGATAACACAAACTAAAATAATTAACTTATGATGTACACAGTGTTACGAGATGAAGCTATTATTAGAAGTTCAAACAACACCATTCAGCCTTAATTTTTATTAATTTTTTTGTAGCAGTTTCGAAGGTTTTATTACAGCGCCTTTTTTTCAGCTGCAGAAGGGAAAATGACGAAAAGACACTCACGTTATACCAGTGAAGAAAACAGATTAGAAAATTCAAGAAAGTGGTGCCAGCAGCTAAGTTTTAATTTTTTGCTGGAACTTTCTTGAATTTTCTAGTCTATTATTTCCACTGGTATCACGTGAGCACAAACTTGTCTTACGTCATTTTCGCTTCTCCAGCTGAAGATGCTTCTATAATAAAACCTTCCGATTTAGTATTAAATTTACCTATGATCACTGTTGTTTGAACGTCTAAAAACTGTTATATTTCGTGTTATTTTTACTTTAATTAAGATGAAGCTACTCTTCGTGTTACTTTAATTAAGATGAAGCTACTCTTCGTGTTACCTTAATTAAGATGAAGCTACTTGCTTTTTTGCTAAGAATCAAATTATTTACGACAAGATATAAACTAAAAACTAAGCACCTGATTGGCTACCCTATTTTTAAAATCATAAGACACTTAACAAGACACTGACAGCACTAGTGAGGAATTAACTTATCAGGTTACATTGGTCTAGTACTGCTACTTTAGTCTTATAACTTTAACAGACATGTAGCAGGCTATCGCTATGCCTCAGATAGTACGATATAGTCAAACGAATGTTTTAAAACAACATTTTAAGGGCACGACTTTGTGCTACAAATAACCACAACTTGTAGAAATGCAAATTAAAATAAGAACAGTCAATCAAATTTAATGTTGATCAGTCGTACAGGAATACACAGCTAAATGATAAGCTAAAAACAGCCAACTAATTTGCATCCTGGTGAGAAACACCGAAAGAAGAATTTCAAGTGAAGACTCAAAACTCATAAATAACTGGTTAGTTAAAAGTAATAATCTTAAAACTAAAGTCATTTATGAACACAACAGGAATTAATGTTCAGTGCGCTATAGCAGTGACGTGGCCGAATGCATCAATAACTTTACGTTAAAATTAATTTCTACTTTTAAACTATGCCGTATGTCCTTAAATTTGCCTATTTACTAATCTGAGAGAACTTTGTGACATGAGCCAAGACAAACAGGATAGAGTTTAATTCAAATCTATCTGTTAGTAAAATTTAAGAATAATTGTCACAAGGTTATATTATGGTAGCTATAACTAAATTTTTATACTTTTATTGGGTTTTATTTGTTACACCTTTTTTTTTTGGACATTTTTGGTCCAGAAGCTCATATGTATCAGACACCAATAATTTTCATGATTTTATTTTGTACCTCCCTTTCAGGTATGATTATTGAGTCGATACGCACCAGAAAACATGTTGGTCCTAACATAAATAGCAATCATTTTCACGTTTTAAGTTCATTTACACAGTTCATTATGCTATAGCAGTTCATTACGCTTCATTATGCAGTTCATTACACTGTTCATAATACTATAGTTAATTAGGTTTATAAATAAAACCACGTTTTTATGAATTTCAGTTCAGTTAATTATGATTTTTAATCTCATCCCATTGTGTATCAAAATCTTTTAAGTTTTCGCAAACTAAAGATGCTTGACTTTTTTTTTTCAAAAAGATGTTAAGCGCTGAAAATACAAACGACATTATGAAATAAAACATAATTAAGAGATCTGCACTTCAAATTATATGCGGATAAAACTAGTTAGATAAATTAAGGAGGGGTTAAAGGGCGTATTCGGAATTCTAGTCAGTTGTATATTTAATTTTCATTTAGGGGCGCTTCAGGTAAATGTGTACTTACACATATGTAAATGTTATGAAATATTTTATTCTAATGGAGATAGTTTCCATAATGGCGAGTAGCCCCCCCTGAGGATATTTCAAGTTACATATCTGCAGTTTATTTAAGGGTTTCGATGAAAAGTGAACTAAGTCTGCATTTGCTTCGTTTTTGTTTCTTAATTTTTCAGATTTATTGTATGTTAATTCATTATCACAAAATTAATCTTTAATCATAGATCACTACTACTAGTTGAGAAAAAAGCAGTTGCTTTACTTCTGAAATGAAAAATAGTTATTTTTAATATAAAATGTTACATACTCGAAATCATGATACACCGTTTTTGCTTTCGGATTCCGTAATTTATGACTATATTTTACGTGATATTTAACTTAGGTATGATTTATTCTCAAAATGACATTGAGTGTCAGAGTAAAAAAATCAATTTCTATAGTCTAACTGATATCAAAAATTTTCGCATTAAATATCGGAAGACAAGAATTAAAAATGAATTGTTACAAAAAGTTGCAGATAATGAAACAGCAGCTCAAGGAAAGAAATTGTTCAGCTTAAAAATTAATATAAACATAAAGCAAAACAAAAAAAAATTAGATTTGCGCCGAAAGCAACAACTGTGCGTAAATTAAGCAAACGAAGCAGTGAACAAACAGCTTTTACAATGACACGTCCACCCAAAGTAAGGACAACAAGAGATTGCTTTTTGAAGTAGAAAGATGGCACTATTGGTTTTGTCGCTGGGTATTTTCGCAGTATTAATTTACGTGATCTTTGTATTTCTGATGAATCAAATGTTTCAGACTTCGAAAGCAGTTATCTATTGCCCTAATATTATTTACGTTGCCTTTTTTAATATTGTTTATTTTATGATACTGTTAATTCAAAACAGTGCAGTTCACTGCATTTGTAACACGTAATGCAAAAACTTCTTTTTCAAAGCCGAAAACATTAATAGGAATGCCATTCATTCTTTCAAATTTTTCAGTTTGGTATAAAAGCAACGGAAAATCAAGCTCATTAAATTTCAATTCCTTCATATATTGTTCATATTGTCTAATGCGTTCAGTATTGTTGCGTTTTACGGGTTCGTGGATTTGAGAATATCCGATGAAAACACGATGCAGAACAATAAAAAGCACAATTTATTAACAGGAATCACTATTTACAGCACAGTTCCAAAATTACCTTTAAAAGCGTCGAAAATCTACAATAAATAAGCTGAAACAATCAGCAACACAGCCTCAGGCTGTGACTGTAAAGGTAGCTTCACGGCAACACTAAACTTATAATAAACACCGTGGAACAATCACCAATCCACTGTCAAGCTATACTGTAAAGATAGCTTCACGGCAAAGCACTATCTCGATTGCTTTCCGTTCACAGAACTCTCGCGTAGCTTAGCACTCGCAGTGAGCAGCTATTCTCACAACCTCACACTTAATCACACTCTTCACAACACTGCTCGCAACTCTTCACAATCTTAATCATACACTGCTCTCAGAAACGCAAGGGTTTATATAGCTTTTCTTTAAGTTCCACACGTTTCGAGAAATATCTCGACAGGAAGTTATTCTAGAAGCTTCCCGAATGGACCATGGGATATCGCCCATTTGGTCGCCAAATGGGCGATAAAGTCGCCAATCTGGCAACCCTACCATACACTATTTTATGGCAACCCTAGTGCTATGCCGGAAAGCTTACATACAGGCGCAACCGCCGAGTTTTTCGTAACAGTATGTTGAGATGAAGGATGAATCGATGCTAAAATGGATCATAAAAAACACTTCTGATAATTGTTTTTAACATAACGGCTCCTTTAATTGCAATTTAATAACGGCTTCTTTAATTGCAAGTTTTCTAGGGTGTAAGCATACAACTCGACGCAGAAAGCGGCTGAAATTTTGCTACATTTACAAATAAAGAGATTATAGAATTGAAGAGCAACCACTTCCTTTTCTTTCAAAGCTTTCAAAACTTAATAAAATATTTTCATAAACTTCTTCAAGATTACTTCTGAATTTATATTCTGGTAGCAATCATTCCTAAAAAACGAAATGCATTATTCAAATTCCTTGATGGGTCTCTGAAAACGTGATTCAAGTACCAGTCTGTATTTCAAGAAGCAAAATATGTTCAGTTTTACTGATTGAATTTTATACAGAAATATTCATATTACGTTTTTCGTTATCTTTCGGATTTATCTGATGAACCAATAAGGTGTCATTGAGAGCTTTAATGAAATTATGTTGATCTTCAAAATGTATTTCGCTATCAGGCTTGAACCTCATATACTTCAGTGAACTCTCCCCATTCGGCTTTCCGTCTCTTATTAGGGAGGTAGGTTTGTTTTGGTTTATGTGATCACGCAAAACCTCAAGGGCCTAAGGGAAGGGATGCCTTCGTGGAGGACGTTCTAAGAGAAACTGGCTCGCATACACGTTACAATGGGGAAAACCAGGAGACCGCCCATGAAACCAGCCCATTCGAGGGATTCGAACCTCGCGAAATCGCGGGAACCGAGTTACCAGTAATCAGCGATTTTACCGCTCTGCCGCTGTTGGGCCCAGGGGGTAGGAGCTCTGATGTTTGTAAGAATCCTTTCTTTAAAATAACTTTTTACATTAATTAGAGAAAATAACCTACTATCACCATGTACAGTCGCATATGTCGCACACGATGGCTGATTCTGTGAAACAACGCACCACATTCTGTACAGTAGAAACATTTTTTTTCCTCATAAGTCTTCTTGTATCGCTTTAAATTTCATTTAGCTATACATATTTTGACGTATATCGCAAATACATATCTTGATAACTCAAAGATAAAATTAATGCTCTAAATGATTTCAAATATTTGCGTTACACATTACAAATAATGCTCTAAATACAGAAGATAACCTAGTCTTTTTCATCAGATTTCATAACAGCCTTAACAATTCATTAACCAAATATATTTTCGTATTAATAATTTAATATCTGTTAATTATGAATATAAGTTAACTTCATTCATTTTCGTCCTCATTATTAAAATAATTTTCCCTCATTAGGAGGTTATTTCTAAGCATTTCATCTTTAAAAATCTAACAAGTATTGAAAATTTTAATGAGAAAAAATAGTTATAAAAATTTTATTTTTAGCTTTCGATATTGAATGTAGCAATCTCAAATGAGCTATTCTTTTCTTTGGGAAAGTTGAAATGTACACTCACGTTTGTGAAAATTGCAACACCAAGAAGGAATCGTCATAATTGAATGCAATTTAATACACAGTTGAGTGGTAGTGGTACAAATAAATGATTAAATGTTCAAAGCAAAGAAACAAGAACAAGAGATCAGAATCAGTATTTTGTGTGGCCACCACGCGCCGCAATAA
>KK122282.1:648643-723634 GCA_000611955.2 Stegodyphus mimosarum
AGGCTACTGCACGATACGACAATCCAGCTTCACGAAGGCCGATGATTCTCCCTCGTTCAAACTCTGTAAGTTGTTCAAATCTCGCTCTCTTTCGTCGACGAGGCATAAGTACAGATTGAGTTAACGTTTACCACTAGCAGATAACCACCGATAACCATACACGCCTCGCTGCAGCCGTCTATTTATTCGGATCCATCAGCCGTTCAGAGGGCGCTGCTCAGCATACGCATGCGCTACGGATTTGCAATTCTAATCATTTGCATATCATGCGCTACTTTGCATTTCCTGAAAATTTCAGCTCACTCGCGTAAGTCCTTCATGGTGTTGCAATTTTCACAAACGTGAGTGTAAATTCAAAATTCCTAATTTAATATATGATGAATATTAATCAAGTGACAGAATGAAGCAATGAAAATCCGAAATTAATTTCCCTAATTTCGTAATTAAAAATGTTTCATCGTAAAACAAACTTTTATATTCACCAGTAAATTTATTACGTTCACAATTATTTCAATGACACTGCATTATAAAAAAATGAAAAGAGCGTTAAAAATCTTGCATATATAAGCCCTTTAACAGGCGCCAGTTGATTTCAAATAACATATAGATAAATTTACATTTTTTTAAAACAGAAACAAATTGCCTGTTCTCTTATAATGCCCTTTTTTTTCATTAGATAAAGAGAAAATCACGCATCTTCAACGACTAGCAACAAAAAATCAAATGCTTGTGTTGTACACAGAGCAAATCTTTTTGAAAACTATGAGAAATTTTATGAACTGAAAGTGGATTTCTGGAGAAAGCCTACTAAAAAAGCTAGGCACACTAAACTGCTTAAAAATATGTTATTTAGCGAAATGCTTCTAAAATGAAGGATTAAGGAAAACTATCATTAATTAATTAATAAAATGATTCAAGTAAAATAAGCTCATTTTCTGTTTTATACATAATCTAATCTATAATTATTGTTCCTGAATTACACACCTTAAGAAATTATCCAAAAGCTTCTTTAACTTTTACAAAAAATATACTATTGAACGTGTCCAATCTTGAATATCTGATTCTTGACAGTAGCGTGAATCGGTTGTTGTTTATCCTGAATCTCAAGGGCGTTAGAACCTTAGAAAGAGATCGAAAATTATATAAGTTAGCCATCTCTTCTTAAGATGAATTACTAGTACCCTTGAATTTAATATTTATTGCAAAATAGTGAAATGAATAATACCTTTTTGTCAACTTACACAGCAATAAATTAAATATACATTATTAATAATCTCCAGTAATCATTTTCCTAATGCACAAAAACTGCTTAATAATTTAATGAAATTCCTTTTTTACGTCAGATTAATAGATATCATATATTCCGGAGTATAACGAGCACTTTTAATACAAAATATAGGATCGAAATTTAAGGCTGCGTGTTATAAGTCGGATATAAAAATGATAGATTTAAAACTAAGGAAAAGATGAGCATACAAAAATCATATTTCTACATTTACCTAAATGCTGTTTGCTTTAAAAAATGACATTCCTTATGAACTTAAAAAACTTCGTTATCTGAAACATGAAAAATTCGTCATATTCGTTTTCTGTTATATCTTCAGGCACATCATCGAATTCTGTTTCATTTTCAGCATCACTGTTATTCTGATTCATAAATAAATAATTATCTTACGTTCCATCTAGACTGCTAGATATACTGCTTCGTTGTTCACGCCTTACTTTCGATGTTCACTCCAAAATCAAGGCTTCAAATTATTACGGAAAGATAAAATATCTAACCGTAATTCCGCGAATTCATTTCGGTTGGAAGTGCCTTCTTACCTCAAATATATTCCCCTTTCTTTTCTCGAAACACTAGAATACATTCTTGTGCACATCTGCATTGAATACAACGCACTCTCTTTGAAGAATTATTCATTCCCCCAAGCTTTCCCCCCACATATATTGTTCCCCTTATCGCTTTGTCAGTTCAGTATGCCATTGTTCGAAAGCCTAGCAAAAAGTCTTCGAATGAATGACATCAAAAGATGAGAACATCGCACATGTATCTTTCAGGTTTCTTTTAATAGAAAAGGGTGCGCGTTATACGGCGAGTATACTGGAAACTAAAAATATATAGTTTGAAATTATAGTTGCTTGTTGTACACCGGTGCGCGTTATATGCCGGAATATACGGTAATTACACACATTCATCGAGCACGAGCAAAAAGTCAAATAATTGACCATGTGCATTATGGCCCTTTATATAATATCGGTAAATAGCTGGAAAAATATTCTAGAAAATGAGGGAATTCTGGGTATAAACGAATTAAACAAGCTGAAATTATGCATCATTTGAAGAAATAAGGGGGGGGGAGCTGTATTTAATTCAGCAAAAAGGTTTTCATACTGTAAAATTTCGGAAAATGAAGTACAACTAATAGTGAAATATTTGAAGCGTAATAAAAATTTCAAATAAAACGAAATTTTTGAAAGAAAATGTGAAATCATTTGCACGTCTGGGGGGGACGCGATAATATCAGATTCAATGATTTCCCACAAAGAAAGATGTTCATGACTAGACACGTTTTCAGCGGAATTGTGGTGTTTGTGAGTATTATTCATTTAATTCTGTGAAAGCTAGCTTTGTTCTTTCGGTTAGATTCAAAGAAGTTGTATACTGTTTCTTACGGGATATAATTCAGGACCATTACTTAGAGGTAAGATAAGTACGACGTGACGGATGATAGCACGGAGTAGACTTTAACATAAGGAATAAGAAATTAAGACATGAGAATATTATATTCCGGCCATTGTTTATTAACAAGCCCACATTAAAAAAAATTCATCTTATAAAATAAACATTAATATATTTTTTCATTTTTGATATTTAATTGAAATTTTTAAAAACTGGATTAATTGGTAACATCTAATTATATGAAATTAGTACATTATTGTACAGAATGGAATAACATCGATAGCATTTGGATAAAGCGATTAACATTATTACATTGATAATTTGTCATTATCGTTGTACATAAAGCTTTCTACCTCAATACGTTGTTTATTTTTTAAATATTCTTATTATCCTTTTTTATCTGTAGGGAGTCTACGTACAATGCGAAAAAAGAATGGGGCAGTTCTATATCTCCCGTTCTGTAGGGCCGATCGATGAAAGTCAAATTGCGTTTTTCGTGTCTCGAAAGCGCGACTTAGGACATATATTAGATTTATATATAGCATTGTTCTAATATAGGTATTTTGACAAAAAATCGGACTTTTTTTAAATGACATGCCAGTTTTTTTCCGTATTTCGATTCTGCGACTCAAATTATGCCTAAATATTCAGTTTTATAAAATTTGGTGAGAAATTTACGGAGAAATTCAAAAATTAATCTTAACGCAATTTTTTTTCAGTTTGCGCCAAGAATAATTTACTTAGCGAACGTCTTAATTTATAGTAACCCATTTTTCTTTCCTTTTTTTCATTGTACACGAGCGGGAAAAAGGTCACCATTCATATTTTCAAATAATTTTAGCAAAGTACGCAAACCGCATATGGTGTTTTAATCCTTATAACAAATATGTCAAATTTCAAAACGCGTCAATGTGTAAATTCACGTATATCTTAGAAAATTTCGAATAAAAATCTCTAATTTTTTGCAGGTGGGCTTAGAAATACATCTACTTTAAGATGATGTTAAAAATTTTATAGGTTATGATGCCAAAAATATTTAAAGATAAATCATAAAAAATGCGTGAATTATATTTGGATTAAGCCTAAATTGCGAATTTTGGAAGAAGGAATCAAGTAAGTTTAATGCAAAAAAGAAATATTAATATATATATATATCAAATTCAATTAACATTGAGGAGCTAAAACTTTGAGAGCTAAGTTTTTAAAAACTACTCGCGCAATTTTCACAAAACTTTGAAGTTTGGCATAATTTGAGACGTAGAATCGAAATATGAAAAAAAAATTGGTATATCACTTCAGAAAAAGTCTGATTTTGTGTCAAAATACCTATATTAGAACAATGCTATATATAAATCTAATATATATCCAAGTCGCGCTTTCGAGACATGTAAAACGCAAGTTGAATTTCCTAAACTGGCCCAGTAGAAGGGGAGATGTAGAACTGTCTCTTTTCTTTTCTTTTCCGCAGTGTACATAGATCCAGACCTGTCAGGACTTCAGCAGTTCTGGATTTGGGGTTCGTGCCATTTTGTCCTATCCAACAAGACCTATGTTCACATTATTTTCTTAGATTTTAAGTTTACGGTTTTCCTTTATAGATGACAAGCGTCATATATACAAAATATTAGCATGCTGCTGGATCTAAGCGCTTCTTTTCTCTTTTTAATGCCGTTGCATGTGATGTTAAGTAATACAGTATAAAAATGAAACAAATAAGTTCTGATACTTAACGAAAAATTTATTAAGAAACTAAGCGAAATAAAAAAACTGTTTAAATTACCGAATTATAATCATGTTGACAAGTTAAGGCAAAATGATTGTAACATATAACACGCGGTAACAAATGTTAGATGTAATTTTTGTTGACATATTAACCCAAAATAAAATGACACACACTCTAGGAAAATAAGCAAATGCAATCAGCATGGACATTAAATAAAGATTAATCAGATTTCCACGATATTATATTTGTTAACATCGCCCGACAGCAATCTACGTGACAAACAAATTGGTGTAGGGTTGTAAGTCGCCAGTATTTCTTCCCGCGCCAATGGTAGACCACTGAGCGTGCGCAGTAAGCGAAATTCGTTTAACATTGATCAACTCAATGTGCGGTCTGCCATTACGCACCCGGAGATCGCGACATCCCTGCTCGCCAAGAACATTATTCCTTGAGGAGGTAGGGTACCTCGGGACTGCCACACCTGTATTCACACAGAGTGAAACCCTGAGGACACTGGTATACAGAACTGTTTTGCAATTCACTGCCAGGACAAAGATTTTCTAACGCTTTTAAATATTTCCATCTTGAAAGAAACTGTCAAAAGTTTGAAAATTCCTTTCAAAGGATTTCATTTTGACGCTTGAAAGGAAGTGCCAAAGTGAAATCAAAATATTCTCAAAGCGATTTTCGAAGAAAGTGAAAAATTCTGGCACTCTCTTAATTATAAATTTACAGGGAGAACAACAAAATGAGCCGTTTTGCCTAAAACCAACCTCATACTGAAACTGAATTTTATGCTTTTTAAGATTCAAACTACTGCACACGTGTGTGTATCGCTCCAATAAAACTTCCAAATAACTATCAAATAAAAGATGAATCTTCTTTAACAGTGCAAATGGAAATTCCTTTTAAACATTCAGAAATGCACGGGAATTTAGTGCAGTTTTAAATCATTACTAAAATCTTATTTATTTATATTTTTCCCCTTTTTCAAGAGTGATATATAATTCGAGGATGTTATTGGTTTGAGGGAAAAATACTAATAACTGCTTAGAAATAATTTGAAAGTCCCTTAATTTTGTTATATTGCTTATTATTCTTCTATATTCAGAATTAAAAGACCCTAACAATTTAAAAGCTTACAAAATATAAGCAGCTGAAATGCTTTAATGTTTTTATTTTAGTTTCATTATATTCTTCCTTTTCCTTAATGAATGGGAGTAAAGAGTTTTTTCAAGCATTTTTAACAATGAACAGTTAAATATTTAGGGCACGTAGATGTTTATACCCCTTCCCGTCTTTAGTAAGAGAAAAAGATTTAATTTGCACTGTTTTCACATACATATATATATATATATAACACATAGTCAAAGTTACCACTAATTAATTAATTAATTAGCAACTCACAGTTGAGCAGCGATTAAGCTATAAATAACATTTTAATCAACAAATTAAATAATTAGCTTTTTTATTAGGTTAATAAAGATTAAATGAAAATAAAAAGTTGTTTTAAAATATTAAATTAATTAAATCACAAGAGAATAATAGTGCCTTATTATTGTCATCAAAGGTAAATAGAGGATTTTGTATAGAAAGAATTAATTAGTTTAATTTGAAAACAGCGAAACAAATGTAATTTTTTTAGAATAAGAAATGAAATTAAATCATTCTGAATAAAATTACAGTACAAAAATGAGGAGTTACTGCATATGAGTAATAAATAGCACAAAAAGAAACAAATTGCAATGGAAATCATTTGGTTGTACGCTTTGCAATTTCCAAGTGTTGTTTACTTAGCAATGATAAAAACGATAAGGTTTGGACAGCAATAAGTTTCAAATAAACTCCACTTTAACAAAGAAAGTAATTAAATGACTTAGTGAAAATCAGAGACGAAGTCTAAGCATACGTTGCTATTCTCCATATCACATATGAGTAACCAAAGGCAGATTTATATTTTCTCTAAATTTAAACATGAGCGATTAGAGCCTTTTATTATTGTTATTTAATTTTATTTTTAATTACGTAACTATTTCTCTGCTAAATTAATTCGCGGAAAATATTTGTAGGGCAATTCTGTTTGAAATATAAAAAAATTTTAACTACTCACATTCAAAGTAACAGCCATCGAAATACAAACATATACTTAAGTGTTTCTGATATTTCTAGAATCATAAGCAGAATTCCTCTTTTGCTGTTTCTCAAAAGGGCCATCTCATTCTTTTGAAAAGTTTGGATACCCTGAAGACAATGGTTTTTTAGAATAGGGGTTTCCTAGCGGGGTAGGTATTGACCTCCTGTGTGTCGATGAAATTTTAAAGAGGGTCGATGATGATCAAATGGTCGATTTTGGGTCGATAGCCAAACATACCCCTGCAACTGAATAGATAATCAAGATCCCGCAAAAAAAATATGATTCAAACTGATAATTAATTGTTTATTGATATAGAGTAGAGAAGTAATCAGGTAAAATAAGTATACGGAAAAATATGCTATATGTATTTAACATATTTTAAAAATCAATGATATCTTTTTAAAAATATATAGATTTTTTAATACAGTAAGTGTAATATGAAAACATAAAATGCAATACCACAAGAAAACACAGTAAAAGAACACGAAGAAGGCAAAACCAGAAGGGAAAACAGGAATCAGGTTGAATATTTTTTTAACAAAATTAAGCAGATTTATGCCAAGTATTAAAACATTGTGTCAGTACATCAAGGGGTCACATCAAGGTATACAAAATAGTGTCAATATCAAGCGCAGCCAACACAGTAATTAAAATCGAACTTTTTTTGCCTTTAGAATGTATGATTTTTTTTTTCTGAAGGCATGTTTATATTTGTAAAATCGAAAATAATAACAATAATAATAATAATAATAATGCAAAAAGGATTAGACAAATATAATAAACAATACTTTTCAAAACATTTGTTCATATTCTTAATCTAACTGTTAACTTTGAGTTATGTATGTGCAATTATTAATATTATGATTATGTTGCATACTGTATATTATAGAGAAAAATGTAAGGAGATCGATGAAAAATAAACATCTTTAAAAGAAGTCAATGCAATAACAAGGTTGGGATTCCTTGCCCTAGAATTATGTTGATAAGAGAAAATAGAAGGGTCAGAAGAAGGAAATTGGGTACGTTAGGTGGTTATGATATGACAGGGATTTATTTCTAGTCAAAAAGGCCCAATTTTCTTTTCTTAAATGTCCTTTACATCATTCCCGAATGGACGATAGATGCTTTAACTCCGTTTGCACTACAATACGAATTACGATGTCCCAGATGATGTTGTAAAGAGATTAGGTATTTTTGTAAGCAGGAGAGATGAAAAATGAGCAATGCCCTCACAGGGACTCGAACCACGGACCTCTCGAATACGCGCCGAGCTTGCTGCCCACTACACAACGAAGGCATGCTAAGAAGGCGGGAGAATTACTTTATATACTCACCCTTTTAAAGGGCGACTGGGGATTAGGGGACCCAATCGCCAAATCCTGGTGGTGTCATCGTCATCGACCGCCCTTTTAGTTTGGGTGCCTTTATAGAGACATTTTTTTTTATGCGGGAGGCGTGAAAATTATGCAGTGCCCTCGCCAGAACTCGAACCAGGGACCTTTCGATACGCGCCGAGAGTGCTGACCAGTACACCACTAAGGCATGCTAAGAAGGCGGGAGAAATACCTTATAATGTCACCAGTATGACCACCGCTTTAACTTTCGCACTAGATCTAGCACTTTTTTTTTATAAATTTTTAGTGTTATAGTAGGCACATGAGCAAATCTAGTATTTTCATTTCGAATCATAATATTAACAACATTAGCAATGAGAGTTAAACATATGAGTTTAAGATTTTTCTGTTCTGTCAGTTCTCTATTTGTTGTATTCAGTAGTACACGTATGATTTCTCTCTTTTTCTCCTCCTACTTACTGTTCGCTAACCTCTTTCCTCTCAGTCCTATTCTCATACAATCCTACAAGCATTAGCCAACGGAAACGAAGTTTTGGTATTTGGCACTTCACACATGTTGTAACATAACTACTGTTTTATTGAGGCATTAACTAATTTATTGAGGCCATAACTAACATTTTATTGAGGCATACTGTAATACGAACTTCATCATATATTTTTTTTTTAATTCTTAGTAAATGCAATATATTGCAAATAGTCAGTTTCTTAAAATATTTCAAACTTCAGTAACTAAGTATGAGTTACGTTAACTATTCGCTGACTCAGTTTGTTTAAAAACAGGTGATGTGGCGTATTTTTAATCAGCAGAACAAAAATATCATTGTTTTTGTAACCATTTTTTTTTCCTTTTTATTTAGACTGTTTTTACAAGGTAACGCCGCCTGCTGCAAATTTTTTGATGTTATTGAAGATGAAAGCTTTTAATAGTTAATAGAGAAAGGCAAGATTTGAATATTTGTTCAAGCGTTGATAAAAGATCAAAAATTTATGTTTTTTTTAAAAAAAAAATATTGAGGGAAGAAGAATATTGATGTGAAGGAAAAAATGTTTCCTAATTCTATGACATTTGTAGGGTTTAATGTTTATTAACTAGTTATTTTAGCATTTTTGCCATTACTGTTACTACTACGTTCGTCGACTACGCCAACAGAATACAAATTAATTAATGCATTTAAGGACAGAGTTCTTGATTTTAAACAGAAAGTTTGTAGCTGCTATCACTGATCGTCTCGCTACTATTTCACCAAGGGGTTGAATTCCTTGACTCGGATTTAACCTTGCTAGCCGTAACTGTTTGCATAAGTTGAAAGTATGAGTCAAAACTTTAGGCGCACTTTGTCTTTAAATGTCATATTTTAATACTTTATTATTATAATCATATTTTAATACTTTATTATTATAATCATATTTTAATACTTTATTATTATAATCATATTTTAATACTTTGTTATTCCCGCAAAATACGAAGTTCAGTTTCTTTTATTTCACAGGCTGTGTACTTTTACGCTGAAGAAACTAATAAAAACGTTTATTTTAAATCTTTGTCTGCGTTGAAGTTACATTATCGAGAAATTAAGGCGGGGCGAAAAATCGCCTGACTCTTAACAGAGCCAGAAATTAACATTTGAAGTAGTTCAGTTCTGTTAATCAAGCCTCGCTGATTTATCAGCAGCATCTAGAAAATATTTTCAGCAGGTTACAATTAATAAAATAAAATAAGAAATCATCAAACAATAAAATAAGGAATCAAAAACAATAAAATAAGGAATCAACATTTAAATAACAATTTGAACTCATGAAAGGACTTCTTCTGATAAAAGGAAAAACTAAAATATTCACCAGCTACAGTTTTTACTGTAGTCAAAACTCACTGTAACGAAATCGCTTTATAATGAACCCTTGGGTAGAATGAACGAACTTAACCTCTTAGTCGCGCTTAATTTCCTGTAAACCTGTAGTGGTTTATTTTAACTTTCTAATAGTTAATACTTTTATTTTTCAATAAGCTGTTTTTTTACTTCCTTATTTCCCACCTACAATTCCCTGCCAGAATGAGTTTTCAGTATCGCGTTTTATGTAACTAAGATAGAACAAGTATTTAAATTGAAGTCTCGGCCACTTCAGTAGAAGAACTTGGAAGTTCTTAGCACAGCGTGTTCTACCTTCTGGCCACGTGGTTGCTTTAAGCCTAATCTTACCATGCTCGGCCGTATTGTTACTTGCCTGCTAGTATTCGCCGGTGATATTTAATAAGGGCCAACTATGTTAGGTATTTCTGGGTAGCTTTCGCTGGTTTTAGTTTAGTTAGCATTAGATTAGTTTCTTAATTTTTATGTTAAGTTAAAGCCCAAGTGGAGGCTTCTTGTAAGCTCGAGAGCGCCCATCTGTGAATCATTATTCAGTTGAAGAAAGGTAAATTTAACCCTTCTTTGAACTTGTATTTTCCACGTGAACTCAGCTGTAATTCGCTACACAGTTCATAAATATTTTAGCTGTCAAGGACTACCAATTTAGCTAGAACATTATAAACTTAACATCATTTTATACATCTATATAGCAAACCTCTAAATAGAGGAAAATCGGATGTAGCTAACATTATGTATATCTTTGACTGAAACTTTTTTTATGTGTTTCATAATGTTTTCCAAAATTTCTAAAATTTTCAATTGAGAAATTACTAATCATTAAAATTATTGATGTGTAGGATGATAGGGTTCATATTCCACTCATGCTAAAATATGGAAAATACCTTTACGCTATTATGCTCTTAACTTTATGACCAAAATTTTCTGTCTTCTAAGGTATGCACTTAGTTCTTGGAAAACAAGGACATGTTAAAAGCATATCTGAGGCCACCAAGACTGTGTCCATAACCATTGAACCAAAGACCTTGAATGAATTCCTTGATTTTATTCAAGCTGTTTGAGCTGTCTGCTCAAGTCTGATGCTGTGAAGGAACTTTCGAATTTTTTTATTTAATGAAAGAGGAAGTTGTGAATAGATTCTTGTAAACTTGGGGTTATACTGGTGATTTGTCAGTTAGGGAAGGAAAACTTTTGATCCTTAACGATTATTTTAGTTTAAATATTTAAAATGATTTCTGCAAGACAGGTTTTATCATACAGAAGTCTTCCATTGGGAGAATTTTGCATTATTATTACTTTTTTTTGCAAGAATTAATGTATTCTTCAAGGATTATTAGATTATTATTAGTGTAAGGATTATTACATTTCTGTTTTGCAAATATGCATATATTGGATGCAATTAAAGCATTTTCATTGGACACTGCTAAGAACAGATTAAGGACGAAATTACCTTTCGTTTTCACCCTTTCCTGAAAAACGAAACTTCACATATTCTTTGACCTAACTCTTCACCCTGTATTGATTAAAGCTTTCCGTGTCAAACTAATCCACAACGTGATTTTTAAACATAAACTATTCTGAATTGAAGTGAACATTGTTAAAAAAATAGAGAAGGATGCAGACAAATCGAAATATGCCGCGAATACAGATCATTCAAATCTAAGTTGGCACCGTGTGGAAAAATGAAGACCCGATAAATTCTCCTAATGGAGAAATTTGGATATGAGGGAAAACTGAGAAAGACCAAGCATAAGCATGTTGAAGATGTGTTGTGAAAATGGTTTATCAGTTAAAGAAGCTAGGATTTGCGAGTATTTGGTTAGAGACTTCAGATAAAGGCCAATGAACAAGCCAGATATTTTAGAAAGAGATTGACTTTTTAATGTTTAAACCGCTGGCTAAATAGGTTTAAAAAGTAGAAACATCATTTTTTTCTGGGAAAATGGGCCGAGAATCAGAAAGCATTTCAAAATTAGGTGTCAAGAAATGAAGAAAAAAGTGTTCGGAAAGGTGTCTTTTGTCAGTGCAAATAAAAAAACATTTTCAATGACAATGAAGTCGGGCTGTTCTGTATGAAATGATGTACTTCCAAATGCTAAGCTTTAAGGTGTAAAGATGTATTAGCGCAAAACTGTCAAGAGTGCAAAGCACGGTTCTTGTGCGTGCCAATATGGATGTCAATGAGCGTTATAGTTATGGTGAGCGAAAATATTAAAAGACAAGATGCTTAAAAATTATGAAAATTCTTCCTGCTTCCAATAAGGGTAAGTGTAAGGCTTGCATGACGTCGAAACTGCTTGAAGAAGAAGTGCAGAATGGAATGAAGAACTTTCGGCCAAGCGGAAGATTCTATTCTTGATAAGAACTGTACTACACAGACAGATATCAAAAACCTAGAATGGGTTGAAGTTGTTTTCTTGCTTTCAGCTTCTGCCTGTAGACCAACACCATAGCCTAAAATGCCATTACGTAAACAAGTTCACTTTGAGCATTTTGAAGAAGTATGGCATTTAAGTAGATCATTATAGTTTTCATTTTTTGATGCAATGTTAGGGCTAGAAAAGTTAGAAATTTCTTCTTCTTCAGCTCCATCCTTTATGGTGTATCTGGAAGCATATCCGACTAGAGAGTTGGATGGTCCGGAGTTTCAATCCTGGCGAGAGCGTCGCTGATTTTTCAGAATGTGATAGAGAACATTTCCAAACATGCCGTGATAATTTTGTTATATGCGAAGATCCGGGTGATAAAGAATAAAATTTTTCTGAAATTTCCATGATGATAGCAGAAAATTACATATTATTTCTATACTCAGATGTTAAGTAATAATCAACAGCAAATTTTTCAGAATTTTTTGTTATATATTTTAACTGTTTTTACACTTTTTTTTTTTGCAGCCGTCGTGACCGGTACAGTGGTTAATGCTGGAAGGCCTAGATGCTAGTAAGGGTGCACTGTCTGTGCGGCTTGAGAACACTTAAAATACGAATCAAAAGTCCCCTCCAGTGGCTTGGCGCTAGAGAAAGATGATTGGAAGACACTTGGATCTGTCATTTTCTATCAAAACTAGGACCGAACTACTCCGTTGTCAGGTTTGCAAAATCGTGGTGTACCTTGGACAACATTCTCAGTGACAAGGCAACTTAATGACCATTGGTATTGGCCATTCCCGATGAATACATTAAGTTGGAAATGTTTGGCCATTTGAAATAAAAACAAGGTGTTTTGTGCACATAATGATTATTCGTAACTGCGTACGTGTACTTTAAATGAAAATGCGTAATTTGAGGAATGAAACGCGTAAATGAAATGAATTGAAATGCGTAATTAAACCCTGACTTTTTGCTAAGTAATAACTTATCGTGTAAAATTATTGATGTATTATGAAACTGAAAATGAACGTAAAAGAAATTTAGTAATTGCATCTAATAATAATTTGATATACCCTTAATGGGCTTTTTTTTTAAATTGGAGTAGTTATTTATTTTTTGCGAAAGTGCGAAAACGCAAATCAGTCTTTTACTTCTTTCTTCCTTTTTCTTTTTTATCTTTTCCTGTTCTTTTACTTTTCTTTCTTTTCCTTTTCCTTTTTCTTTCATTCTTTCTTCTTTTTTCGTTCTCTTTTTGTTTCTTTTTCTTTTCTATCTTTTTCGTTCTCTTTTTGTTTCTTTTTCTTTTCTATCTTTTTTGTTTCTTTTTTCTTTCCTTTTTCTTTCATTCTTTCTTCTTTTTTCGTTCTCTTTTTGTTTCTTTTTCTTTCATTCTTTCTTCTTTTTTCGTTCTCTTTTTGTTTCTTTTTCTTTTCTTCCTTTTTTCTTTCCTTTTTCTTTCATTCTTTCTTCTTTTTTAGTTCTCTTTTTGTTTCTTTTCCTTTTCTTTCTTTTTTCTTTCCTTTTTCTTTCATTCTTTCTTCTTTTTTCGTTCTCTCTTTGTTTCTTTTTCTTTTCTTTTCTTTCTTGTGTGTGTTATTTATTAGTTATGCTTTCTTAGTTTGTGCCCTGCTTTATGAGATAGTCAATTACTTTTATCAAGTCGAATAATCCAACCACTGCCCATAACAAACGAAATCTTGGGTCCTTTGAAGCTGGTTATAGCGGAATTCAATTGTATTTCTGAACGTAAAATCTACAAGAAAAGTAAGAAGTTAATTCTTATAGGTTTTTTTTGTATATGTTAATAACATTTTAAATGACTGAAAATATAATGGCCCATTATATTTATAAGGTATTTTCTCACTCCTTTCTGCATGCTTTCGTGGTGTAACAGAAACGCACTCGGCGCTTGTTCGAGAGGCCCAGGTTCGAGTCCCAGTAGGGCTTTGCCCATTTTTCACGTCTCTCTCTTCAAAATAACCTAATGATCCTACAGTGGCCTCCCTCTTTCCAGCATGCTTTCGTGGTGTAACGGTAGCACATTCGCGCGTATTTGAGAGAGTCAGGTTCCAGTTCCGGCGAGAACATTGCACATTTTTTCACGTCTTCCTGCTTTAAAATAACCTAATGACTTTTAAACTAATGATATTAAACTTTTAACTTGTTAATATACCGATTTTACATTGATTTCAGTTACGCGTTAAGGTTATATTACCTTGGAATACCCTAAGCGTAAAATTTGAAAATGTAACTGCTCAAGAATAGTTACAAAGAAAATATACATCAGAACAGAGTATACACTGAAACGAAACATCTAACATTTAGAATTAACATTTAAAATTAACGTTAGAATTACGGAGACATAATACTGTGAAGAACCTCTCATCGTAGCTGGAGGTTGACTGACTGTAAGTTTGTCTTGTCGCCACTAGATGGCGTTCGATAAAATAATTCGGTTACAGCCAAATAGTTCCGTAACAAATCCAATTTTTTCCCAAAATTTAGTATTATTTTCTGCCTTGCCGTGTGGGCAGCTTGGATAATGACATCCAAGACTTCTTTTATAGATAGTACACTAACGCTAAAATAATACAGCTAAATACGAGTATAGGAATTTTCACGCGAGAGAGGTGATTTTTCCACAAGCATTTTAAACTATAGAGTATTTGTATAAGAGATATTGTTCTGCCTAATCTAGCTTGTCTGAAATCAGAACAACCTCAGGGAATTCATCGTGGCAGAGTCAAGAATGCGCTGTCGTTGGCAAGAGCCTTGGGTACCACACAGGTGTCGGTACGACTGTGCTCAGTTCCGCCTCCAATTTTAAAGAAATACACACAAGGGGACGGGTCCGAGAGTCTCCCACCCCATAGAGTGCCCCCATGCCGTATAGACAGTATACATTTACTAACACCCCTGCCTTCTCCGAGATTCAAACCCGGGCCCTTCGGTACCGAGGTCTTCCGAGGAGGATGCCTTCCTAGCGAAAGCTGCTTAAGGGAAACTGTCTCTTATTCAAGTTACAAATACGAAAAATCACGACTCTTTTACTCAACGATTACCGAATCAACAAGACTGCTGGCCTCGGCAAATGTAACACAACTATGAGCTAGTTTTCTATAGAAATTCCTCCACGAAGACATACCTTCTGTTACTCGTAAAGCCAAAAACAAGTTTTCGATTGGAGATCAAATGACTAAGTATCACAAAAATCAGACTACGCATTAAGTGGAAATAAGTCGCCCTCCTCCCTTCTGTATCTTCGATTTATACTAGAGAAAGGAAAGGGGGAAAGGCAGCTGTGAGTTTTAATTCCGAAATGCATGTTAGTAATAATGGGCCTTATCAGCTCAGGTATGTACAAGTCCGTCTTCTCACGCACTTACATACTCAATCCTAATGAATGTAAGGGACTAGTCATTGTGGATTCTTAGCCATGTTCTCAGTTTACAGTAGACTCACTGGAGTAGTAGCATTTCTTACCCCCAAGTTTGCTTTGATGGCAGAGCCAGGACAAGGATGACTCAAATGAAGCTCTTGCGTTATATAAACGAGTAGAAAAGGCTCCAGATTATCTATGAAAAGAAATTCATTCTAAAAAAGAAATTATAATTATAAACTTTGAACTTTAAAGCCCATCAAGAAATATTTCCATTAATAATCTTTTCGTAGCCATCTTCCGAGTTAGGATGGTGCCTCTTAGTTTACGTTTCGACATAACGTTCTGTCAGCTAAATAAACAGGCCATCCTGATCGATACAGAGGTTAGCGTTGCTGCCTACCATATCGTTGGATCCGGCCTTGAATCCCGGAGAATGCGTGGATATTTGTGAATACACAGTGTGGTATGGGGACACATAAAAATACACGGCGAGCTAAAAATCTTCTAGAGGTGTTTGGTAGTAGAGAAAGAGGGATGGGAGTCCCTCAGACCCTTCCTTAGGGAGTTCTCCATCAAAACTGGAGCGGAGATGCACAGTTAGTGAGGTGGAACCATACCTGTATGACCAATGGTAAATTCTGGTGTCCCGTCCGCTGTATTTCTTGTGGGCCATATTTTTTTATACTACAATCCCTTATACTGGAAATTTGATGAAATGGCTAACTTTTAAATTCATGACAATAATGCAAAAATTTACATAAAAACACATTTGCCCTAATAAATATATTTATATGTTCTTCAAAAGCCTACTTATCTCCATATATCAACAAGAAAAAAACTTCAGGAGCATTCAAAATCGGCAATGAAAATTTAAATTGATTTCGACAATATGTAATAAGAAGAAATAGTGTTATTTATTGTAATATAAATGCAAGTTCATACAAATTAAAAAAAAGCAAGCAATATTTGAAATAATTCCTGTATTTATTTCTCACAAATAGCACAATGAAGTTTACTATAGTATATTATTCTTGTAGGATTAAAGAGCATCAGTAAAAATTACAACAATTTTAAAATGCATTCTGATTACGGTTCAAAGACTTAGGAAATTCTTAAAGAAGACAATTTTAGCAAATGAAACTAGCTCTCATTTGTGTTTCCGTTATGCATCAGATATTCGAATACATTTGTATGATGGGAAAGAATTTCTAAATTTTGAAAGGTATGTGGAAATTCTGTATGTATACTCAAACTAATTAGGGTTTGGTAGGTATACATTTCCAGATTTTTTTTAATGACCGATTTACGTTTGTGTTAAATCAAAATGGGTAGAATATTAAGTTTTTTGAAAATCAAAATGTTAAATCATTTTAAGCATATTTATGTTACTGCTTCTTGAAAAAACAACGCAAAGCATAAATACACAAAAATAAATTGTAGACAAATCAAATCTGAATGTACTTTATCGCAGCGAAACTGAGAGAAATCTAGTCAGCAGTTTCAGATTAATCCTTAATTCAAGCGGAAGTTTCGTTTTTTCGTACAATAGTAGCCTGTCGTCAAAGACATAAAATCTTTCTTGAATACTTAGGGAGATAAGATGCTTTAAAGCTCTTTTATATTTCCAGGTATCTTTCAGATCCAATGGTCCTATTCCTGAACCCCACTTTAGCCGCAGTAAAATGTCAGACCTTCATAATAAATCCAGATCATAGCATACACATAAATATAATTTTGCCCTTCAGGAAGAATACAAATATATCTGACCTTTTGCAATAGTTTTATTTCGAGCAGATGTCCCTTAGAGCAAGCACCCTTAGCTCTTCAGTGGCGTCAAAAAAGACACTCCATGTGGGCCTTACGCCTTTACATGGATCTTCTTCAGTTCGCTGCAATAAAAAGAGGAGGAATTTTATGACTTTAGGTGCGAGACTTGGTGAGGGTTCGGAAAGGAAGTTGAGAGGGGATGCTCATTATGATCACTTTAGCTATCTCGCAACACTTTTGCGCGATCTGTTCAAGAAAACGCTTAACCCGAGAATATAGAAGAAAGCAGAGAATGAAGCCACAGCACAAATTAATAATTGTAGAAACTTAAAAAACTTAGTTCTGATATAGGAGAGATGATAGTAGCACTTTTTGTGCTGACATATAATGCAGCATATAACTATTACTTATGTGCTAATTGTATTGTACTTTGACACTATATTAGATCCATGCCTGGATATTTTACCGTCTGAGGCGAGGAGGTAAACAGTCATATACAGTCAGGCGGTGTGGCATGGCTTATATACAGTCAAATTAACAGTATTTGTGCACTTCTGTATAAAAGGAAAGTCACTGCTAATCGTAGATTTATATTTTCAGAAAAATAATAAATTTAAGGATTTTGAAATGAAAACGCTAAAAATACTTTTTTGATATATAGCACATAACATTAAAGTAATAAAACAATACATATAAATATGCAATTGATACAAAAGGTATTGTCAAAATTGTACAGCTTTTCTGTACTTTAATTTTTCTTGCTTTTAACGAAGCATAACCGTCAATAATATTTTTAAAATTTACTTGATAACTTAATTCATGATCTATAGAGACAATAGCCGTGTTTGAAAGTTATTCTTGTTCAAGGTAAGATTATGCTTAATTTTTTTTATAATTTTTAAGATCTCTGAATATTCTAGCAGAAATAATTGGCAAGGTTCAAAACATTCTTTGCGCAATTTCCAATTTCGGATACGATTGAACTAAACTGCACTCATGAATTATCTTTAAAAAACAGAATCTTGATTAAGTGTCTAGAATTGCAGAAATAACGTGATTTTTAATACTATATACTTCTAATGAAGTTTGTAGAGCGTTTACGTCATTTGGATACTTGAGTGCTAAGTTATAAACTGCTTCTTTTAAAATACCTGAAACCAATAACATTAATTTTTCATTTGTTAGGAACTGGAAATCGGGAAATATCTCGTATAATTTTTCATATCTCCTTTTCAATTGTGAGATTTGTAAAGTTTTTATCTCCCCTTACGACATACCTTTGGGGCGTAATTGGGTAACACCTCCGGCTAGCAATCGGACAGTTAGGAATTCGAATCCTGGAGAGGATATTGCGCAATTTTCACGTTTCCTTCTAAACTTAGGACTCTATAGATTAAGCACCTCAAACATTTCTTACGTTACTACTGAAAAAAAAAAATATTTTTCTGAAAATTTTGTTCTTTCTCAAATGATTCCTGACATTCTGATTTAATAAAGTATCGCTCTTTTTTTTTCCGTTTCTCTTTGAATTTTCTTAATGTATTCATCATTAAAGCTAAAATTTTCACATTTTTCAAGAATACTTTTCTCATTTTCAGTAATTCAATACGGCAAAGCATACGAAGGCTGTCTGCCTAAGGGAAGGGATAGACAGTTACAGTTTCTGATTGCAAGGCTTTATTTACAATTTCTGCACTGTTCAAGTTCCAAGCGGATATCATGCATAAAATTTAAGATTAATTTATTTCAATAGTTTATTGTATCTAGTCTAATGCAATGAAATTTCATTTTATATTTTGTACAAATTTGATATATTTATGTAAATATTGCAAGAAACATTAAGAAGATAAGAATTATATAAATTATGTGATAATAACCTTTCTGTCTCACTTTAAATACATCGTTAATAATTAGTTGTTTGGTTGGGCATGGTTAACTGATCAAGGAAAAGCACACGAATATTTTCTGCCTGAGAGAATGAATGGATGCTTTCTTGGAGGATTTCTTAAAGGAAACTAGCTTGCATCTACATTACACTAGGGAAAACATGAAACTGTCTATTTAAGCGCGTCTATTCGCCAGGATGTGAAACCGTATCGAACTATCAGTATTCAACAATCTTATCCGCTCTCCTACTAGTGGGCTAATAAGCCCTTTGATTACAAGTACTTCCTGAAACCTTTAGTTTCGGAAAGTGCTACTTATCTTAGAATTAGCAGGAACGGCTTACCTTATTCCTTCCTCAACAAAATTCAAAATTTGAAGACTTCCTTTTCGGCTCTAACATTTCTAAACATTTTAGGAATAGCTCTAAACATTTCAAAAATAGCTCAGAAAAAGAAAAATTACGCTTTACCTTATCTCTTTACATTCCAATACTGAACAGAAAATTAAAAGTCCCTTAATTTGTCTATTAATAGCTGTAACAATTGTGTGAATTGTTACAGCTATTAATTTGTTAATTGTCTATTAATAGCTGTAACAATTGTGTGTAAGTGAAACCAAGTGTACAGTTCTGAGGGAAATTAAGTTTGGATAATCTCGAATTATATGTATTATTAAACTGCATACGCATACTTTATAATGAAAAAGGGAAACTTAATAAGAAAAATAGATCAAGAAACTAATAATACGATAATCAAAGATCATAGTTTAATGTTTTTATACTTTTGCAATGGATTTTTGCGAGTTAGTTCTAATGAAACACACTCTAGCAACTACCGCATCTTCGAGTTGAATCAATCTGAAATTTAACAAGATTTCTTATAGTGGAAACTTCAATAACAGCAATATTTCAGGTTAAGGCAATGCAAAATCGCTAATCCCAGTGACATGACATTTAATGAAAAAGTTTGGTCTCTGTAGTTCCTTCCACAAACGTAAGTCAACAGTAGCATCTTAGTTCCAGAAATAAAACGTAATGTTATAAAACAATGTATCTAGTACCGCGAAACCGCAGTACTTTTGAAAGTAAATTTCCTATTATTAATTCTTTTTTTTTCTTCAGCTGGATTATTTATAGCGCAAAATTATCCAGCCGTCCAACCGGTATATTGGTTACCGTCTCTGACTGCCGTGCCGAAGGGCCCGGGTTCGAATCCCGGAGGAGGTATGGATGTTTGTAAATGTATAGTGTCGGTGAGGCATGGAAGCGCTCTAAATAAGCGGCGAGCCGAAAGTCCTCTCGTGTGGCTTGGGGGAAGGGAAGAGGGGTGGGAGACCCTCGAACCCATCCACCCCCGGAGAGCTTTCCCTTCAAAATTGGGGGCGGAAATGAGCTAAATCGCGCTGTCACCTGTAAGATGCTCAAGGCTGTTGTCAATGACAGGCGTACTTGCGATGCTTGCCACGAGGAATTTCGTGGTCTTGGGATGGTGTTACTGTCAAAGAAGTGACAACAACAAATGTGAGTAACAACACCAAGTAAGTAACAACAACAAAATTATTCTTAACTCTTTTCTTGGAATAAATTGGAATCATGCAATAAAAAATGTGTATTACAGAAATCTGATTGCATGTATTTGAAGTAAATCAGTTAGTAAGTATTTTAATAACTTTACTGCTTATTATTTTGGCATTTCAAACTGTTAAACGCAAATTGTCCAATGTAAATTCAGAAATGCCATTCTGACTGAGAAAAGATTTACAGAGATTATTAATGGAGATCAGGCAGTAGGCCATATAGCACCGAGAAAGAAAACAATATCGAAATATAATGCTTTCAAATTTTCGTAAATAATGCTTGTAATATTTTATTATTTTAAATACGGTGTTCGAAAAGCTCTGCTTCTTAATATGCTTCAATGTCTAAAGTTAACTTTCGAAATTACTTTTTAAAATTCATTTCTAATTTTTCGTAAAATACTTTGGAGTTACTTCTGATTATTTATCTGAGGTAAGTGAATCACTTGCTTCACCATCGTCCCAGATGCTCCGCTTTGAAGTATCCCTTAAATGCACGGTTTTAATAGTTTTGCTCTTTCTGTAACCAAACTTGAAATGACTGTGTGTGACAGTAACTGTGAAAGCTATTAAAATAATCATTCTAATCATAAATTGCTGAAAAGCTTATATATAACGCTCTTAAGAGAAATTAAACCTGCCTAACAAAGAATTTCTAATTCTGAAATTCGTAAAGTTATTTGAATAATAATAAAATATGCACAGAATGTCGTTGTTACAATCATAGCTAAAATCATCTTTTTTCTTCGAAGCTGTTTGCTACAATATTTGATAAATAAAAAGAATCGATGGATTATGTCATGATATGTAGATAGTGCTGTGCGTTTATTTCAAGTACTTGATGTGCCTCAGGCTTTGAGTTTTTTCTTTTTCTTTTTTTTAATCAACAATACGTAACTTCATTAACAAATGTTTTTAATTCATAATATTTAACACTTTCTGCCATTTTTATAAAGGAGCGATTCTGTAAATAACTGTTTGAATGTATAAAACTGCTGAAAACTGGATCTATTTTTTAATTTGATTCTATCCTTAATAGGCTGGCTGCACTGGTATTTTCATTATGCCATTGGCAATGCTGATGCAATGCAAAATTGTTTCCTGCTATTTCTAAAATTTAATTAGTGCTGCGACCATATGAATAAAAAATAAGAATCTTAAACTCGTCCATAAAGATGACATGGTTCTCATCAGTATGATAAAGGTCTAAATATCATCGATTTTGCAAATAAAAACCCGCGCTATTTATTTTTCTTACTGGCAAAACATTTTTTCTTGCTGAACGACAATGGTATCCGGTTGATCTAACAATCCTTCTGAGAATTCCAGGAGAAAATTATACATCAAATCTTTCATTTAATCTTTGCAGAAAACTTTACGGCATCTAAGAATGGATTTCTTGAAATTTTTCTACTTAGAAAACGCTGGTCTTGCAGAGTAAGTTTGGTGGACGATTCCCTCCCTCTCCCCCTTTCTTTTTTTTTAAATTTATAATTTTGTTATCTTCTGTGAGTTGTTTTATGACATTAACCGATGAGCGGCTAAGCGGTAAATTTGCTGAATACTGGAAAGTTGGTCCGGAGTTCGAAGCTCGGCGAGCTACCCAGTTGCATGGGCGTTTACGTGATTTTCCACATGCGTAACGTATAACAGTTTCTCTTAGAAGGTCCTCCACGAAAGCATCCCTCCCCTTAGGCAGATAGCCCTCCTGTGCTTTGTCATAATTAAATAAAACAAACCAAACCTTTATGATATTAAAAGCAGTAAAATGCAGCTAATTCAAATATTTAGAAAACTGACGCAGCAGATTTATGTTTTTGAAATGAAAAGTATTATTTTAGTTTTTTCACCTAATATGGCATTTCATTACAGTAGTGCATCATAATAACACGGAGTTCAGTAAATTGTCTAATAAATTTTGTCTAATAAGTAATTGTAAATTGTCTAATAAGTATTTGTAAATTATCTAATAAGTATTTGCCAAATAAATTTTAAAACATAAAACCAGGAATTATTCCAACAATCGCCGCAATTAGAAGGGAAAATAAATCACAACAAACTACTTTCGTAAACCTTAATTTCTCTAAGAAGAAAAATGGTATCCCAAGATTTCTGTAGATTTCCTATTCGCACTGATAGTTATTTTTTTTAAACTGTTTAATTACTATTTTGATAAATTTTATATATAATTTTGTAAAGAAGATAACAAAGCTATTATTTAAAAGATACAATTAAAAAATTCTAATTTAAGTTGCGTATACTATTATTTTTACAGTACAGTTAGGTGGATGAAGTTTCTAAAACTTTTCGGAGCCTGAATTTGTTTTTGAATGATGTAAAGTTCAATTAATATAAAGCTCACTGTAATAAAAATGCATAAAACCATTCTTTTCTTCAAAGAAAGGAAGGAGAGGGATGAATCAGGTAAGTTAGTCTATTTAAATACGGCAAAGTATACAAGAGGGCTATCTTCGTAAGGGTATGTTTGCCTTCGTAGAGGACTTTCTAAGAGAAGCTGCCTCGTATCCTCGTCACACATGGGGAAAACGACGAAACCACCCATGTAGCCAGCTCGTTCCCCGAGATTCGAATACGAACCAAACTAGCAGTGCACAACGGTCTTAACCACGCGAGCTGTGGTGGGCGCGGTGAATTAGTTAAAGTTCTTTCGAAATATCAAGTGAAGAGGAATTTTAAAATAACTTGCTCTGAATTTACTCTTCTACTGTATTAGAAGACTAAACTTATAATTTAAGAATCCTAGCATATTACGGATGGCAAAATTCTGTGTCGCTTTTATATTTCGCTAATTTTGGAAAAATTTTCAGCTGTTATTAAAAGCTTGCAGAAAGTGTATGTGCTGTCTGTTAATAACATTTTTCCCCATAGAGAGCTTTAATATCTAAAAATGGTTAGATTTCATTAGGTTAATTGATTAATGCAAACCGGACAAGGTCTATATGCCTAAGGAAAGCGATGCCTTCATGAGGAAAGCCGCAACCGCGAAAGAATCCATATAGATAGTCTAATCACCGGATAGTTTCAATTCGAAAGTCCTCCACGAAGGCATCCTCCCCGTAGGCAGATAGCACTCAGTGCTTTGCCGTAATCAAATAAACCAACCTAATCACTGGAATGTGAACCCGGATCAGAGTAACAATTAGCGCTTAGCTGCCTTGTCCACTCGATCACTGGTGGGCACTGTCTGATAATGAATTGCAGTGGAGGATACAAACTAGATGTGAAACAGCAGAAGTTTATTTTAGAAAATCCAGTAGATTATTCAATTATTTTAATTTAAACATATACTGTACTTGAACTGAAGTCTCGTAACAACTTCTTTTTCCAATATACACTTAATTAGGTGGAGAAGTTGGCTGATGTTTCCTAATTATCTGAAAATTTGTGCTGAGCAATAATATCTATTACGGCGTACCGGCATAATATTGCCAAAATATTAATACTCAACGAAAAATAATAAAGGAAAATGATTTAGCTATAAAAGCGACATACGTTAACGAAGTAAACATTAAGAAAAACATCAGCATTTAAAATTTTTCCCGTTTTTACTGTTTCACCCTAAAATTATAAAATTTATTCTCCATACTCCAACGGGGTCATAGGAACTCATTGCCATCTGCTTATGTCTATTAGTAAAAAAAAATCGATTCTGAATGCATTGTAAAACCGCAAAACTTACGACGTATTATAACAAAGCAAACATCTATTTCATTCATATTCCTTCAGGATTTTTTTCTTCACCTTCCTTTTCTTGACGTCACCTATACGCTTCATTGGCGACCTAAGATGACCGCCAACCGTCGCAATAAACATAATCCTATACTTTAAGGAAGCCAAAAAAAAAAGTTTATTCTTTGCTTTTTAGCTAAACGGTGCGTTAGGCCTTAAACGGAGGACTTTTTTACGATCAGGGTGTCGCATTGTAGGCCAATTTTATACGGTCAGTCCCGACAAAAGCTTTCTTACGAGCGCAGGTAAGGCACGTGGACTTAAGCGAAATTTCGTCTGCGACCAAGCACACCACTTGGCTGATTATCGCCACTTTTCAGCTGTTTGGCGAATAAAACTGGTGGGAAGTATCGCAGAGGATGATTTGAAAAACTCCAATCGTAATATAAGCTCTTATGTGGCATTTACGCAATTACTTACTTTTAAAATCAATCGAAATCATTACGTTCACGCATACAGCATACATTGTTGACTGCAAATTTATATTATTATAATAATATAAGATAAATTATTCGAGTTATAAAAACATTTTCTAAATTTTATGTCAAACGTTAATTTGTCATTAGATATTTACTAGTTTGATAAATTAAGTAATGATTTAATTTGTTTGAAATACTGCTTATAAAATATATTAAGCTAAAGATGGAAAAAAAAGGGAGTGTGAAAAATATGAAGAATATAACCGTTGCACATTATGGCAAAGTAAGCCTGGGATTTGAAACTTTCCCTTGTTACTCTAGAAAAAGCAGACAGAAAATTCATTTTGTTGCTTTTCTTTATTTTACCAACTGCTAAAAAGATCTGAACATTTAATTTAAAACATTTTGTGATCCCTAACCCCGCTTTTAATATAGGCATATGCATGCTAAAATTGCGTTTTTTTATGGTTATGGCAAAATATGTCAGTTATTCTTGAAATATTTGTATCGATAGTAATTTTCGTACGTAATCGAATGAGTATCCTAAAGTAGCAATCTTATCTTAGGGCTCTTCTCATATAGGTAAGATAATAATTGAATGTAATGAAATCAATTCAGAATTTCCAGCGCAGTGTCAGTATGCTTTCTTGATTAGAGATGAATTCAGATATTTTTCTTTTTTCTTTTCTGACTTACTTATTTTAGGCCATTATAATTTTAATTTCAAGTAATAGATAGTGTAACAAAAGCCATTCACAGCCTACTAAAAACACTATATAAGCAGTATAATGTGGGAAACATAAAAATCTTACGTGCTTTGTGCAGAATGACAGGTTATTTCTGAAAAGTCCCTCTTTAAAAAATTGTATGTATTATGCAGATTGATTTGACCATGCGGTCATATTTAAAAGGGCATGTATGATCAACCGGTTGATAATGATCAATCAGTTAATCGCTAAACAGTGTCTGATCGATCTTATTAACGTAAGCATACAACTCTTTTTTATTTAATAATTTTTTGGTGAAGCAAATTTTGCTCTTATTCATTACTAAACCTTTAACTGTTATTTTTTATTTTTTCAATGCGAAAATATATTTACTTCAAATGAGTATATAGTTTTTAGAACTTGGGTCTATCGTTGTTCATTTTATAATTCTTCTAATGAAGTATATTTTCCTCATACTCAGTAGTAAAAAACTATTAGTTATTAGTAAGCTTCTGTTATATACTATCTACTTCAAATACTTGTATAGTTTTTTTTTAATCACGTATGCATGGTAATCTTTGTCATTAGGATAACATGGCTAAAGCCCTAAGGCGTGTATATTTTTATACATATTACGACATAAATACCTCTTCATGTTTAGGAAATCATCTATTAGGTTATGGATACATAATACAATATCATCATCTCAGCTTTATTATTAATGTTAAGGTAGAATAACACCCCGAAAGAATATTAATTTAGAAGTCTCTTAAACAACAAAAATCATCGTTATATTTGCAGATTTTCACGGGACTTGTTTCGATGGTTCGGTTAAAATCATCGAAACTAGTCCTGAAGAAATTACCAAATATAACGCTGATTTTTATTATTTGACTTCTAAATTACTATTTAATGTTGCTTGATATTTAATTTGCACCCCTGTCATTGGTTAGACTGAGAGCTTGAATTAAACTTCAAGAACCAAATTTTTGTACGAAACTTCGATCTCAGCAATAATCTAGTTGGTCACTTCAGGATGACTGTAATCTCCCATACCGGTGTAAAATACATTAAACATTGGAATTTTTCTTCAGCGAAACTGCGAATACTCGGCGAAATTCCTTATTTAGAGTAGAATGGGCTACTCGTAAGAATGTTTGCAATGCCTTCCCAGGTATAACGTAAATGCGATCCATTTTCCCTTACAAAGTCCTATTCGAAGGCAGACACCAAGCACTGTCCTATTCGAAGGCAGACACTGTCACGGGCTTTGCAGTAACCTATTACCTAAAATAAAAAAAACTCAAGATTAAATTAATTAAAGTAATTGACTCGAATAAATTACAATTCATAAAATGCAACTATATATATATGCACATATATTTCAAATTATGTTTTCACGAAATATAGCTTATTATTAAAATGTATTTTATTCAGTTTTTAAGTTCTGTGCGTAGTACTGAAGATGTTATAATAAGCGTATGTTAATTAATCGTTATTTTAACTATCTGCATAAATATTTTAGAGGCAATTTTGGCGAAAATTTTCAGGTCTTGGCATCAGCGGCAGGTGATCGCAGGAGACAACAACCCTAGTCTCGATTGGCCGGTTCGATCATAGTAAACCGTCTCACCGCCAGAGGGAGTGGCAATTTTTACTAGCCGTGTCGAACGCGTTTCTTTCTTTATATTTTTTTAAACGTGCAGTGCAGCTAAGGTTCAGGAACTTTCGATTTTTATTTTGTTGCTGCTTTTTTCTTCTTAGTAAAATCTCTTTTACCATCCAAGTGATCATAACCTTTTTTATGCATCTCTATATTAGCAGTAAATGTTACTATAGCTTTTTATCAGAACTCTTCACGGCTATTAAGACTAACAAGAAAAAAATCGGAAATTCGTAAATGCGATTGGGGGTTAAGAGGGGCAGTCGGTGTATTGTGCGCAAAAGTGAGATTCGAAGTTATAAGTTTCAATGCTGGTAAAAAGTCCTTATTCCTTCAAAAGAATAGTTCAAGGTTAGTATTAAATACGAAAGTTAAACTTTACAGCACACTTTTTTACTCCCCTTTTAACTTCAAATTCATTGAAGCGAGCTCTAAGGTTAGCATCTGACAATCGGAATTTGTCAGCGGTATATTTAGTCGCCTTCGTTCTAGGTTAATACGCCGACAAAAAATAACCTGTACTTCCCTTGCGTCTAGCCCGTTGCGCATGGTGCTTGGCAATATATGCATTTAACTGCAAGTTATATGGAGTTCTAGCAAATTTGATACATCCTGGGTGTAACAGGAAGACCTTTTGACTCGTTTTATGTTACGATATATTTTGTGAATGTAATCTTGACTTTATAAATTGGAGCCCAGATGGCTGAAAGTTGTAATTGTCTAAAAGGAGTTCTAAGCGATTAAGACATTTTTTGTTTTTTTTTTGTTTTTATGTAAATACAACACTGGATCTCAACACTTACCTCATGCCACCTCCCCGAGAAAAGTTAAATCTATTTTAATTCAGTTTAACTTTCTTATTTAATGCGAACTAATTACTTAGTTCTTGCGTAAATATCGCAAAATCAGTAACAGGCTTATAAAGACATAAAAATAAAGCAATTTTTTATGATGCAAATTGTACTTTAGATTTTAAAGAAGCTTTAAAAATAAATACTGGAATGTTTGACCACATCTGCCTTTCATTCCTTCTGCAATTGGCGAAGATAGTATTTAAGTACATCATCAAAGTTTTTACTTCAGCGCTTGGTTTTGATGAAGAATATACCTCAAAATGTGTGAAGCTTTCAGAGAACGTATGAATATATGTTTTGTGGCCCACCAGCAGTAGAGCAGTTAATTCGCTTAATACTGGTAGTTCGTTCCAGGAGCCGCCCAACCGGTATATTGATCAGCGTCGCTGACTGCGGTGCCGAAGGGCCCGGGTTCGAAACCCAGAGATAGCATGAATGTTTCTAAATGTATAGTGTCGGTGCGGCATGGCGGCACTCTAAATATGCGGCGAGCCGAAAGTCCTGTCGTGTGGTTTCGTGAAAGGGGAGAGGGGGGCAGACCCTCGGATCCGTCCGGCCGGGGTGCTCTCGAACAAAATTGGTGGGTGGTGGAACTGAGCTAAATCGCACTGTCCCCTGTAAGGTGCTCAAGGCTGCTGCCAACGACAGGAGTATTCTGCGCTCCTTGACACGAGGAATTTAGTTGGCTTGAGCTGATGTTCCTGACAGGTGAGCATAAATAACAGTAACAGCAACAGTTCGTTCCAGTGTTCGAATCCCGGCGAACGGGTTGACTACATGGGCGTTTTCATGGTTTTCCCCACGTGTAATGTGAATACGAGACAGTTTTCCTTAAAATCTTCCACGGGGCATCCTTCTCTTTGGCTGGTACCATTGTCGCCGTAGTCAAACAATATAAAATATTTGTTTTGATAAGATGTGATTACTGTGATATATTTCGTCAGAAGCGAAGTTTTGCTTTAGGTAGGCTTCAAATCTAGAAGAAAGTTTACTTATTTGATAACATTCTAATTTTGATTAAGTGAAGAAATATATTTGATTTATTAATAAACATTTTCAATAAAGCTAAGTAATGAAATTAAATTATATATTTCTGAATACAAATTCTAATACAATTATTCTTGAATTTACTTTCATTATTATTACAACCATTCTCTGAAAGATTTGGTTTGGTTTGCTTGATTATGGCAAAGCTCGCGAAGGTTATCTAAGGGGAAGGTACCTCTGTGGAGGACTTTGTAAGGTTCATTTTAAGTTCCTAACCCGTTATTTTAAGTTAAATTAATTTTCTATCAAGCCTCGTTTCATTTCCCTGCCAGAATGCAAATTTCCAGCTCGTTCGATATTCAAATTATGGAGAAAGAAGGAAATACTTAAAATAAGATTTTGTAGGGGGAAATCACAGCGTGTTCGGTCTGCTAGAAGGCTACATTGCTAACTTTGATCCTTTAGCGATCAGAATTCTGAGGCGTTGAATTATTTTTGCCATTGGGATTGTTTGTTTGAATGGGGCTATTGAGCCCATTCAAACAAATTGAGCCCCATTCTGTGAAAGAATTCTTATTCTTAGGAATGTAATTTACTGAGATATTTATGTGATATTTCACATTTTTTTATGTTTTATTCTTTGATTTCAGAAATGATATCAGCCACTTCGTTTGAATTCTAATATCACATCGATTTTAAATCGTAACTTTTTCATAATATCTTTGAGAAAGAAAACAAAAATAATAACTGCCATAAAGAAAGAGAAAATTTTGCCTGTCTAAGTGAGAATTAGTAAGTCATAATTATTCTACCAATGAACTTGTAAATCACCTAGAAACTTCACCCGAAATTTTGATGTATAGCGAGTTCTGAAGTCTGGTTTCGATTAGGTTACGACACCAGAATGGAAACGTTACAACTGAGCTGCCGAAACTAATTAAAGTTTGATAATTTAAATGTGAGTGAACGCTCTCTCAATTAAAGATTAGACTAAGATTTTGATCGGGTTGTGATATCTTTTGAATATAATCAACCTTTTATTGGGACTTAAATCCAAGATCATTTTATCGGGCAAGCTTGTAGCCAATTGCTTATAAACTGAACTTAGCAAGAGTGAATTTTTTAATTTAGATTTCATCATAGTATGTAGATGTAGCTCGTTATAAATGGACTGATATTTTTAAAACGATATTTTTTTTAAACAGAAGTCGTCGGTGATGGCATTGTGTTGCAACATTTGAGCAATATCATTTGCTGTGGAAAGAAATAGAAGGAAATTCGACTTTTCTTGACAGAAACATGATTTCAAATAAGATTTTTTTTTCAGCTTCGAAAATCACCTTTCGTCTGCAGCTACTGATACCGGAATTGTTAAAAATATTGTTGAAGCAAACCATACTTTAAGATAAGCCTATCTTGTAAGGCGTACGTGTGAATAAAGAGCGGGGCTTCTTTACGTATGCTTTAATGCTCCAAAAAATTGTTGCATGGTTCACAATTCTATACATTGATAAATATACGTTCATCACCCTGAGTTACTCAAATTGTTGCTTGAGTGAAGGAAATTTGTTATTTATAAGTTGATTGACTAAATAATTTAACTACAAATTATCATACAAAAGGAGAATAATCATAACAGCATGGTTGCGAGATGAAATTAAATGCATACGTACGATTCGTAAAGTGAAAAGAATTGATTTAAAATAATAATGATAACAAAACTATCACTCACAAAGTTAAATTTAGACTCGTAAAATTGTAAAGTATTTTCGTTTCAAATGACCGGAGTAGAGTTTCCAAGCAATAATTACATACAACAGAAAATTTGGGTGAAAGTGTTCATAAACAAAAGATTCTTAACTAAATTGGAAAAAAATGTTTTATATTCCTTTAAACTAATATCCATCGTTTGCAAGGCACTTTTGAGAACGGTTATGAAGTTCCGAAAAGATACGGACAAAATCATCTTACGTTATCATAAAGAGAACCTTCGTGACATGGCTTGGAAGTTTGAAATAGCCAAAATTTATTCGTTTTTTAGGCCTTGATTCAAGTGCGGAAACAGAAAGAAGTCTGATGGAGCAAGATCAGATGAGTACGAGGAATGATCGAATGCTGCAAATCTTCTACGGGCCATAACCTGTTTCAAGACGAGGGCTTAATATGGCCGGGCGTTGTCATGGACAAGGAATAAAGACCCAGCCTCGACGTATTCTGGACATACATGATGGAGTCTTTGCAGTAAATTTTGCCAAGACATCCGTGCTATATCTGCATCTAAAATTCAAGGCATACTTTCTCATACTGAATTTCAAGTCCCTTTATCGGGACTTGCGAACAAATTAGAATCACTGGCAGGGTTTAAACAGGTTGATAAGCACCATCTCCAAGTGGATCGGCTGCTCTGCCAGTGGAGTAAAGTAAAGTAAAAGTAAAGGACATCGGTGCACGTGTTGACATTTATTGTTACCCTTTCTGGCTAATATCTATGTCACTTTTTTAATATTTTTGCCCCTACAGGAAGCCGTAATCGGTTACGCTGAGCAGCATCTTCAGTAAAACCCGTCCATTCCGAAAACTCTTAAACAATTCATAAATACACTTTAGAAATGCGGCTTCTTCTCCGTAAGCTTGTTTCAGGGTGTCATGACGTTCTCTCGCAGATTTACCAATCCCGAAATATAACTTTACACTTGTTCGTTGCTTCGTGTTATAGCCACTGCTGCACCTTTGCACGCTGAAGTGTTACTAACAGAAAACCATAATGCCTGTTCCTACGCCTTGCTCAGACATATCCAAACACGCTGTGGAGTATCTATTCCGCGCTTCATTGTTTGCCCATTAACGCGTGTGTGCATTCTATGTCATCATTCACTAACTATTATTGCAATACCTTGTTTGAGTTTGAGTTGTACCTTATATAAGAAACAATCTGGGCTTTAAAAAACTTACGCTTTTCACTAGATGTCCACAATTTGGTTTTGCAAGAACGCTTAAAAGCGCTATCACGTATTTCTCTGGTTCAAACAAGCAACCTGTTTCGAACAATTTTTTACCGGATTTACCGCTAAATGAAAGACGCGACTCTTCTATCTCTTTCTCGTAAAAAGTTGCAGATTATACGCATTTCAACCAGTCAGCTGTCTGAATCAAGATTTCAACTCTGTGGTTATTATAGAATATCAACGTAACTCTGGGTTTCGCAGTGGTTGGCTATTTTGTATCATGTGATGAAACAAAAAGAATTTCCCAAAACAGCTGCTTTTTGCAAATATTCCCATGTGTGATACCAGCTTATCCGCATTATGCCTGATGCTTGAAATGCTGTGCTATTTAATAAACTTCTAATTTTTGTTAATGCAGACTACACTGTACTTAATCACACGAAGTTTCGATAATAAATACATAATGAGCTTGAGTTATAGGTTTTTGATACTAAGCGTATCATCTCTGTTATTAGAATCATTTCTTAATGTGGTTCATGTTATTAAAATATGAAACTAGTTAGAACCTGTGTTTGGAGATAGGTTTAACATGCGAGAAATAAATTTATTAGACAATCAGATTATAAATAATGTGGTACTTTGTAGACAGCCCATACTGAGTTTCATTTTAGCAAGATAAATTCAATTAAAAATTATAGCTTGAACGATTCAAAAAGTGCTTCTTTTTAACCATGAAATTAATCCACAGCAAAATCTCAATAAAAAATTTTCATTAGATTTTTTTATCCGGGTGTTGTTATAAAAATGTGTCCTGATAATTATGTGTGGAATTACATAATATGAGGATTCATTCACAAGCCAAAAGAACAGCAAATTAGAGCAGAAAAACCTATGTGTTACGTACGTGTTAGCACTCGTATGATTTCCTGTTTAACGCAGTATCATAGGAATGACAAATTTAATTCATCCTGAGTTTTAAAATAGGAAGTATTTAGTAAACTCAGTCTCTTCATTCATTTAACAAGGAGAGAAAATAAAGGTGTTTAAACAAAAAATCGACACCTTTACCAGTTTGTAGCTGTTAATAAAACTATTTCGAATGGGCGACTAATGTTTTCTAATGGATGGTTTTAAGGGAGTTAGGAAATCTTAAAATTTCAAATTGAAATATTTTCCTCTGTAGTGAGATCTATATATTATTCCTTCTATGTATTGTTCTTACCTAATAGTATACTTTTTTTTACCCTGAAGTAAGGAAAGTATTATGCAAAATAAAAACACTAAATATTTATTAAATTTTAGTATACTGAAATATCAACACAAATTGCTTGATAGTTGAAATTTTGAATGAATGAGGATTGTGTACAATTAGCTAGGCGATGTCTCCCCCAATTTTTTTATATGATTCCTCAATTATAGTATAGAAATATTATTTTTACCGTACAGTTATTTTAATGTTGCCAATTATAGTTTTATCATAATTTCATTTGTGAATGATTTAGATAATTCAAACATTTTTATTTCTTCTAATTTATTTTTTATATGAAATAATTTTTGAAGCGTATCAAAATTTTAATTAGTTATAGACGTATTTATCTAAAATTGAATCTTTAAAACTGAAGTTAAGTTTTGGGAGCTAAACTAATTATACTTAGTTCAATCAAGTCCCGAAAATTAAAGTGTTTGGACATAATATTTTAATAATTTGACAGCTGTAATTTATTTTTCGGTTTCAATGTCATTGAAAGTACAACTTAGAATCCAAATATATTTAGAATCAAAGATAAAGAAAAAAGGTTAAAATCTGTCCGTGTGATGGGCTGTGTTATGCGATGTGTATGATGCGACGTTCGTTTTCAACTGAATCTTTAATAACCTTTAATTAATGAAATACCATAGGTTAGGTAATTTTGGTGATATATCAACTCACAGAGAGAGATTCTAACAGGAGTGGGACACGACAACGTTCCTATCATTTAAAAGACAAATAAATAAGTAATATGTATATATATGCGTGGGAGATGTTTATATACGCATACGAAGTGATAATTTGTAAAATATGTTTCTTGATTCCTAAATACTACATATATATATATATATCAAATTTCTATTAGTTTAATTTTTACACTCTAAAATTATACATCTTTGTCGGAAAAAAAAACAGTTAAAATTTTTTTACAGATTTTTTTTAGGAAAAGCTTATATTTTCATTCACACAAAAAACGAATTACTGCATTTTTATAAAATGCAACATGTAAGTCAATCGAAACGTGTGCTTGAGTTATAGTCTAGGAACAACAATTGTTCAAAAAGCGTACGAAAATAATGTTAATTGCTTGTATGAGTAAATACGTTTTAAAAATGATTATTCGTTAAAATTAAATTATTTAAAATATAGAATTCAAAAATGTGAAAAATACGCTGTGGTGTATAATTGCAAAGTATATATATTCGTTTCCCACTCCGTGGGCAAAGAATCAAACTATTTAAATACATTTTCAGTTACCGTAAAAATTTGATCTAATTCATAGTTTGAAAGTGCGTTTTAATATTCAGTGGACAAAAGTTAATAAAATTACTTGTTTTTATCACGGATACTATATGAGCTGTGATTCAGAGTAATCTGATATAATTGTAAGGTTTTAGTTAAACTAACAAAGTTTTATTTTAATTTAAATCTTTCTATCTCTTCTCTGTTTCAGCTTCCCGTCAGAAGAAGCGCGCGCGTTTTCAGCTTATGCTAATTTGAAGTACAGCCAAGTACTATTTAAACCAGAGGTAGAAACCTCTTAAGGCCATATCACACGGCGTTTGTTTCACACGAACAACTGTTTCGTACAACTTTTGTAATAAACTTCCGTGCAGTAAAAATTGCAGGTTGTTCGTTTTCAGCCAATCAGCTATCAGCTTCGAATCCCTCATCGAGCTAAAAATAGCTAATTTTGGTAGCCTTCGTGTTTGCAGTAGAGAACCAGTTTCCCCTTTATATGTTAACCCCAAAATGATCTATGGTGATTGGCTGTTGTATATCACGTGACAAAGACGAAAAATTGTTCCAAACAGTTGTCCTTCCGAAACAAACGGCCGTGTGATAGCAGCTTTAGTGTGAGAGAGCTTTTAGTCTCGGATCACGGTCATTCTGTTCGACGTTCGCCTGACCAGCTAGCAGCTAAAATTATAAGCCATAGTGCTTACTACGTGATTGCATATTGAAATAAATTGAAGTGCTCTAGTATTAGTATTTTCTTGCTACGCACCATTTAGTTGGAGGCCAACTCCGCGATTTGCTCTGCGAGCAAAGTTTAATTAAATTTCTATTTAGGTTTAGTATAAATTTATTTGATTTGTTAAGTTAGGCCCAAGTGTGGTCTTTTACTTTCTGTATCCATTCCGAGTTGGGAAGGGTGTAAATAATAGTGATTTAATAAAAGAGGATTTTAAATCCCTTTCAAGTGCAGTTATTCTCCAGCACAGTATCTACACCAGAACAAAGCTCATTTCAGCTCCTTGTTCCAGATCAGGACTTTAGGTTAAGGAGTTACTTCAAAATGTTTGCTAAAGCTATGCACAGAACACTCAGTCCTGACATAATCTTGTAAAGATAGCAGTACGTATACATCATTATACAGGGAAAAATATTCCTTCAGAAAATTTTTAAAGTTTTTAAAACATGCTACAACTTATCTAAAAAGAACGTTAGAGAGGATGAAATATCTTCGCCATTAAGCCCTAAGACTGCGGAGCGTGAGGACAGAACACTGCCAATTGTACTAATCGAGAAAAGGTCTGAAATTTATTATACGACGATGCTTTGAAATTCCTTGTGCATTGAAATACCCTTGGTAAAATTTCCAAGTAGGTACAGTACTCGTAAATAATTAAGGTCCTCTTTTCGTGAGAAATCTTCCGTAAATGGGCATATTGCATTGATATGTATTCCATACCATGTATATATACCCTTGTGGCAAAAGAAAAGCAGAAAAAACAAGCTTTATAGACGAAAAAGTATGTGTTTGCGAAATGATTATATTTTTATAAGTTGTTACCCATTTTTTTTTTAATCTATGTCACTTGCCTACCAAATGACTTTTTTTTTCTGATAGTTGCAAAAGATGATATTAGATTGATTCTTGAAGATGCTATTCTAGAGGAGCTCATTCATGCTTGTAATAGCATCTTTGTTGGACCTAACGTTTACAAGGGAAAAATAACTGTCCAGTTAGAGAGTATGCCAAATATAGTAAACCTTACTACCCGACAAGATGAGGTATAAATTTCGAGTCGTGGTGCTCGAATGTTTTGGAAATGAGTATGACAATGGGCGAACACGACCTGCTTGATATCAAACTGTCCAAGAACTTTTTTATCACGTATATTGATTCCCATTTCACCTTGAAACAACTCTCCTCTCAAGAGCAGGAAAAAATAGCCTCAACATTACGACTATGCAGTGGGAAGAACTGATGCCAAACTTTAGTCATATCAGTCACATTGTCACCAAACTCGTTATAATAATATGGACCTCTGTGAAGCCACAAAAACGTATCCAACGAAACTATTAACGAAGAAAATCTTCCAAAATCTTTTGACATTTCTATGAGAATAACATGCCTCCAAACCATTCTGAAGACATCGCTGGAACAACAACAAGGAGATCTGAATATCCCAAGATAACAGACTGTCAACAACTCGTTTTCCATTTAAAAAAAGAACTGTGAATTCTCTTACTGTGAGATTACATCCTGTTGACATAGCCAGAGAATTTTATGCAAACATTTGCGTCGAAGAACCCGATTCACTTTTATTGAAACCTACGCACTGCAGCATCAAGGACTTTTAAAAATTTGTGTCTTTAGATCATGTATTAAACGAAGTAAGAGACACTTCTTGTCCTATGAACAATGCAGTGCCTGTGGTGGGGAATACTACGAATATTTTTAAAATAATTATGATGTTCAATAAAGTGTAATTTTCTTTTAAAATGATTTCGTTACTATTTCAGGTTCAGACTACACTGGTGTGCAAAAATTAAGGACGAAGTCGAAAAATTAGCATATCAGATGAACGAAGAGGTAGAGATTAGAGATTAAAGATAGAGGTAGAGATTAGAGATTAGATATAAAGATTAGAGATACGGTATGCATCAGCCGAGAAAAAATGAGCTTCGAGAAAGAATACGATAAGAGAAATTTGTACAACCCATAAAATTATTTAGCTGATTCTTGTTGTCTACGAACTGAATGATCTGGCAGAAGTTGTACGAAGGACATTTTACAAACAAGAACTTCAAAAGGCTTCGGAGATTGGTTATTATCCAGTAGAAAAAGTTTGGAAAAGGAGAAATGTCATGGTACAGTGGAACAATTTTTTAAAATTCAGAAGTACCCGGATAGCTTCAGTGCTTGGATATCAGATATCAGAATGATATAAAAGGACCGTACATTCTGCTTATCTTTCATTTGAACGTCTTTTTTGTCACACTGATTAGTGACAGCTCTATGTATGTTTTTCGGAATAACAAAATATCGCACTTTATCTCTCAGCTTCCTACCCCTATTGATTTAAAAATTCAGTGGCAATTATCTTTCGTTGACTTTAGTTACTCTCATTTGTGGTATAACGTCAGAAAAAGACAGCACTTCATTTGGATTTGATTTGAGAGAAAACTGGTAAGTAGAAATGTTCCTGCAGAATGTTTTGAAACGATACTAGATTCATTAAAATCATAAAAATACTCTCACATAAAAGTACGATTGAATTGATTTATCATCCAGTCACGAAAAATGTGACTCTCAAGACAAGCGAACACTTCAGAGTTCATTCTTCAAGAAGAATTAGCCGAGCTAGGATTCGAACATGGTATTTATAAAGGAATTGAGCAAATTCTTTTGTAGGGGATCCAAAAGTACATTTTCCGGTCTCCCCAAGGTCTCCACTTACAGAAGTGAGAGGTAAAGTGCAATGAGCCAAGGTCTTCACTTCCAGAAGTGGAGACCTTGGCCTATCACAAACACAACTATATGTCAAAGGGAAAAGTTTAAAATGTGATGTCAATCCTATTACAGATGACAGCAAGTGGGGCCTGTCAATTTCTTTTGACATTCTATGCTTTCCCAAGTGGATTTCAGCTGAAATGAAAAACAGGTTTCCCCCGGTAATAACATTTATCGTAACAAAGCCATGATAGAAAAGTCACCGAACTATGGTTTTGATACGAAAACTTCTCAGCTATCATCAGAATAGAACTTTATTGATTCAGCAAGTATGAATCTTTCTGACACTAAAGACACTCAATATAATGAAGAATTACACCAACGAACAGAAATATTTAAACTGAATGTCCCGGTCGATGTGATTGGCTTGTTGCGCTTGGGTATGATGAGGACATTTCCCAGTTTTTTATTGAATATAGTGGATATGAAAATTAAACTCATACGCAGCAAACCTGTATCTTCTTTATCGGGACTACTGTTTCTTTTATTTGATTTTGCAAACATGGCTGGAGTCCTGAGTAGGAACAGGGAGCTTACTAAAAGATAAGAAGGGTTCAAATTACCCTTTATTTTGCTTATTTTACAAACGTTCCCGAACTTCGGGATACAAAGACCAGCCACTTGTGGTCTGAACGTAAAAGAATATAAGACTTCTAACTAACTAAAATTTAAATAAGAGCTAACTTTTAATATTTTACACAGATGACTAGCACTAAGACTGGCCTTTTAAATTACCACGTATGTAGTACGCGAACTGCGGAAAACTACAATACTTCTTTAACTTTCAAGAGTTTCTTTGTTTTCTTTCAAGAGTTCTTTTCTCTGGCCTTAAAAAGGCGGACAGTAACTGATGGATGAACTGCTCGCATGAAGACTCGTAGCAAGAAGGCTCTCTCTCCTTCCTTCTACTCTTTGGTAAAAAGCCACAACTTAAATACTTAAGCGTTAGCAAGTACAAATTGCATAAACATATTCGCGCTTTAATTCTGGCCGAAAGTGGAAAATAAGAGATGACAGTAAAGTTTTAAAATAAAATAAACGTTACTATAATTAGTTAAACTTAAGATCCTTACATTTTTACTGGGAGATCGTGAATTTAAAGTTTTGCTCGAACATGTTTTTTTTGTAAGAAAAAGTGAGAGTCAGCTCTGTTGTTGTTCTACGTTACGCAAAAAGCCTAAAAAAATCAACAATCAAGCAACCCATTAATAGAGTACTCTGCGAAACATACTCCATTACATACTCCATTCAAAAAGGAAATGTAAGTTTTATTGAAAAATAATATTTTCATGGGTCAAATGCTTATTTATATTATGACGGTATTTGTCGAGAATTATGCCTTCAACGGAAAATATAAGAAATCTTCTTTTGAGTTCAAGAATTTATATATGAGCTTTATTGATGTTTATATGGACGTTCAACCGGTAAGTCATAATCCTCTTCAACCTTTTGCAAAAATAATTTTATACGAGCTTACAATAATTTATTTATGAATGCACAGTACAGAGGACTTTATCTTTCAAGCTCAGAATGTTCTAAGGAATACTTCTTATTTCGCTTTGAATTTGTCACCTGATCTTTCTGATGGCTGCCACTGGACATGGCAACTTAAGATTAGAAATAAAGTTTGACACTCTCTAACAAACTGTTTCATTATTACTATACCCTGAATTTGAAAATTTGATAGAAATCAACAAAGCTCGAAATATTCTGTATGAGTCTAGAAACATTAGAGATTCATCAGCTCTTATCTCGAGATCCTCGTCTTTCAAAATGTTATGCAGATGTTTCCCCTTCTGACGAAACACCTATCATGCAAAACTTTCCCTGTGCTATGATGCCCAATGCTGAAAAACATGATGAAATGGGAACTCACTGGCTAGCTGTTTATATTGCAGACAAACAGACTTCTCGGTTTTTTTTATTCTTATGGCTTTCTGCCTGAAGCAAATAGAACGGATATCCCAACATTTATCAAGAAATATCGCCATGTTGATTGTAACACGATTTCACTTCAAGGTCTGACTTCTAATCTGGATGGACAATATATAAAATGGCAAGATGTTTTATCAAATGACACGAATTTCCCAGTTTTTATACAAATCACATAAGTTGAGGAGAAACGACTTGTGATTGTATTCAAAACTCTTTAAATGTTTCCAAAAATCATTGTTCAGAATGTACTCAAAATATTGTGGATTCAATAAGTGAACATCATCTTATTGCAAATATACTTAATGGTTGTTTGGAGATTTTCCATAATATTTTATTTATTTCTAATCCCACGTTAGAAGAAACCCGAACATCAAATAAAATACAAAACAAAGATTACAAAATTGCCATCAATATATCTATAAACTCAGGGCCTCCCTTGCCAATCAGTAGGGCTCACAAATCGAAATACGAGGTAGGGCAGGGCATTTGCAGAGATGTGAAAAGTCCATGTCTTCCTTAAGATTCCATAAGGGGCAAAGAAAGTCAGAAGCAAAATTGATGCATTGAAGGTGCTTACAAAGGCATTCATTTCCAGATATAAGACGAAATAATGCAACAGGTTTCTTTCTAGGTTATTTGGGTACTTCAAGCGTCTGCCTAAATCATGATTTATTTCTATCTACAAGTTCTTGGAAATAGGAATACACGAGGGCTTATAAAGTATTTTCTCCCTCCTTTTGGACGAAGAAATCGTGGCGTCTTCGTGGTGCAACTGAAAGCATACTCGGCGTGTATTCGAGAGGTCCAGGGTTTGAGTCCCGGCGAGGGTATTGCTCATTTTTCATGGCTCCTTCTTCAAAAAAGCCTAATGACTCTACAGTGGAGCCCGAATTAAAATGTGGTGGATGATGATTCTTCACCACCAGTATTTGGCGACTGGATCGCCTAAGCCCCGGGCGAGCATATAACGTCTTCTGCATGTCTTCTTTACAAAGGAATTGAGCAAAATTCTCTCGACTTTCTGCATGTCTTCATGGTTTAATTGAAAGCATACTTGACGCGTATTCGAGAGGTCTAGGTTTCGAATCCAGGCGAGGGCATTGCTCATTTTTCATGTCTCCTGCTTCAAAAACTAATGACTCTATAGGCTTTCGTAACATTTCACTTAATGGAGTTGTAGGGAAGCCCATGTTGTGATGTTTGCAGGACGGAAGCTTCCTTCTTAGCCAAGAAATCGGAGGCCTGATTAACGTGAACTCCACAATGGGCAGGAATCCATTGAAGTACATCATCTTTGTCATTATTTGAGAGCCAGTTAAGGAGAAGACTGAAACAGTAATCGACAACTGAAGAGCGGATATCATTCTCTAAGTCAACAGCTTGAAGGGCGACTCTGGAACCTGACAAGAAGAACGACCTTTGAAAAATGGCCCAGATGAGTCTGTAGTTGTAGCAGGGCTTAGTGGATAACCGCAATTTCACCGTCAAGAGTAGATGCATATGGGTCAATGAGGGCTCATGAAGAAAATAACTCACATTGAACACCTGCACCGGCATTAGTGAGATCATCCATTCTGGAACCATCAGTATAGACTCGCACCCATTCTTCTTCCAGGTAGCAAGAATTTATAGTTTCGTATGTCAAAGCTTTGAACACATTTTCATTAGTGTCGATTTTAAACGCTTTATGTCCGAGGCGGTTGGAGAAACCCTTATTTTCAATAAGGTTATGAGGTAGTAAGGAATGTTAAACCTCGAAATTTAGGCTCAAACTTGAAATTGCTATATAAATTCCCTGGAAAAAAATCACTTTATGTCTTCAGGTTCCGCTCAGACCTAAACGATACCTGATCTCAAGAGGACAGGCATCCCTAAGTTCTGATAATTTTATTCTAAAAATGTGCACCACTTTCTCTGATAATCACACTAATAGGTATGTTGTTAGTACATAATTGCACGCTATCAATATTAGTTGTTTTCACTGCACCAGTAATTAGACGCGCCGCCTAACCGGTATAGTGGTTAGCGTCGCCGACTGTCGTGCCGAAGGGACTGGGTTCGAATCCCGGAGAAGGCATGGATGTTTGTAAATGTATAGTGTCGGTGTGGCATGGCGGCACTTTAAATATGCCGCGAACCGGAAGTCCTCTCGTGTGGTTTGGTGGAAGGGGAGAGGGGTGGAAGATCCTCTGACCGTCCCCCCGGGATGCTCTCCATCAAAATTGGGGGCGGAACTAAGCCAAATCGCGCTGTCACCTGTATGGTGCTCAAGACTGTTGCCAACGACAGGCGTAATCCTGCGCTCCTTGCCATGAGGAATTTCGTGGACTTGGTCTGACTATACGTCAGACAAGTGAGCATAAGCAACAACAACAGTAATTAGACGCAGTGCCTAATTTTGGAAAGTTTCCAGATTATTGAGAATTTGCTTAGAGGAAGTGAAAAACAGTTCACAACAGTATGTCAGAATAGGCATTATAAGTGGTGTTTAGAGTAGTTCTTGAGCAACTTCACTTGGAATTGCTAAAATCTCTAAGAGGGAGAGAGTCTCCTTGCAGCTCGGGTATTGTATCTTGCACATATGATCTCCCCGAAAGTTTTCTATAGAGGGCTACACCCAAATGTTTGAAATTTCCAGTAGTCAGGATTAAATAGTCTTCGTAAAAAAGTCGTGGTAGGAAGGGTTGGTGGATGAGGGATAAAGATTCAACGTAAGTCTTATTAAGGTTTGCTTTCATGTTGCTTAATCTGGTCCAAATTTCTACGGTTAATAGCGCTTTATTCAGAATGGAGTTGATACTAGGCTCTGAAGTGTTTGGGGAAGACCCTGTCCAGATGATCAAGTTGTCAACTTAAAGAAGAAATCTAAGTCCATTAATTTATTTCATTTACTTATCAGATTATTAATGTAAAGAGAGAGCGGCTAAAAGACTGCTCCCTGACAGCTGTGTATTTTGAATGGCAATTGGTGTATCTAATCCTGCAAAGTTGATTATTCAGAAAGCAATAATAGCATTTAAGCATATTAGAATGAATGCCGATATCTGAGAACTTCAAAAGAAGATTTTTCTTCCGCACAAGTTCATAAGCTGACTTCATGTCAACTAAAAGCGCCGATGAAATTTTTCTTTTGTCCATAGCAAACTTAATGGACTGGCTTAATAATACCATATGTTGTTTAGTGGATCTGAAACTTCTAAAGCTGGTTTATTCTTCCTCAAAGACCTTATTTGTTTTTTAGACACCAATTTAATCTTCTAAAAATGATTCCTTCCACGGTCTTACACAAAGTGCTAGTTAAGGAAACTGGTCTACAATTTGATGTAAAACTCAAGTCTTTATCCTTTTTATGGATCGGAATAATCTTAGGTTTGCACCATTGGAGAAAGAAAAGTTCCGCAGGTCCAGATAATATTAAAAAGAATCAAAATAGTTTCATAGCTGGAAGACCTAAGTGCATAAGAAATTCAAAGAAAATACCATCATTACCTGGGGAATTGCGTAGTTTTAGGTAATTCAGAGCTATCTTTAGTTCGTTTAAGTTTATAGGGGCATTAAATATTTCTCTGTCTTCATATGACGGGTTTCTCTCTTTCATTTTGCTCTTACGCTTCTGGGTTATTTTCCAAGAATGATGTCTTGCGTAACTTTCCATGTGCTGTAGACTAGAAAAATGTTGGAGAAAGGAATTTGAAACCCTGGAAACAGAAGTGATAATTCTATCTTTGTGGTGAAAGGGTTATTTATGGGCAGTTCCTTGTTTATTATTAATATTCGCAATAAAAATGTTAGCCGTTTTACCATCTTTATGAAACTTAATAGTTAATATGAAGTTATGGAAAGAGGCTCTTTTCTCTAGGAGAATTGTTTTCTTGAAAATTGCAGATTGTCTTGTCCAAGCCACAACATCTCGGTGGTGGCCAGTCAGTTCGGCCTTTCTTCAGAGTCTGTCACGTTTTTGCATCCTGGAGATTTATTTATCAGAAACATCTGTATTTCTTCACCTTACCCCTTGGAATACTCTTTTTAGCAGATATGATAATTTTATCTCATATAAATCTATATATCTGTCCTATATTCAAACGAAGATCGATGTTTTCATGGTCCAAAAATTCGTTCGAGAGATGTTCAAGAGGTTCTTAGTTGCCCCTCTTAAAGCTCCTAGACGTGGCTTCATCGAAAAGAGAAGCAGAAATGGCAAACTGTGCAACAACCGATTGGGGGCCGGAACCAGGGTCTTCAAGTATTCTACATTTGCAAGAGTGACTAAGATCGGGAGTTACTAAAAGTAAATCTGGTTCGTTTTTGAGCCGTTATAATTTAAAAAAATTCCATGAATTAAAGAGAGACTTTTCAATTATAAGTTCAGCCTGACTAAATCCATCAGATTTTGTTACAATCATCTTTTCACAGGCAGCTAGTAATTAGCATATTCCCACCACAAGGCTTTTAGGTCATAATCCAGTAAAAATTTTATTCGTCGTATATTTTTTACAGTGGATTTGGGAACTCTAGATTAATTTTTGCAAAACTTTGGGGAAGAAAATTGTAAAAAATTAAGTTTCTTTATAAAATTTAAATATTTTTCAGCATCACGATTCCAACATTACGATGCACGATAATGAAGTTCTCAAGAAATAATCGAATGCTTCTTTGATTTGATGACGGGTAGTATTATTTAGGACAGGTATATTGTCCAAATTGCGCACTATTTCTTGAAAAATATAATTTTTCACCCAAACTGTATTTCCTTTATAGACTGCAAGCAAAGATTAAAAAATTATAAAAAAGGATTGTCTTTGTGATTTTTTGTTCTGTGTAAAGGTAGATAGATATAATTACATCAAAACATACTTGCTTATGGCTTTCGGAAATATTAATTATTTTTCAGAAGTTGACTCACATTTTCTTAATTAATATACACAAGAATATCGAAATAACGGCATTTTTGAGTGATCAATGAGCCGTAATATTGAGTGGGAAATTATAGACATTATACTTGGATAGCTACAGTACAGGCCGTACAGACATGAATGCATTTTATTTGAACTAAAATTAAAATTTTATTATAATTTTAACTAATTTAACTGCATAGAAATCATGAAAGATTTTAAACTGATTTTTCATGAAGTTTTATTCCAGCATTATACTTTGAAATTTTATCTTCAGTGCTGTATGAAAGAAAGTATGTTAAATATGAAATTTTCCTTTTACTTTATTAGCACTGAAAGGAAAACTAATATAATTAAAATAAACATGCACTATTTTGTCAAATAAATGAAACATTTGGTTCATTCTAATATTCCTTGAACAAAGCTTAAATACCGCAGATAAGGATTCCAGAGAGTATTTTATTTATGCCTCAAGAAGTGCTACATGAAATATTTAACCATTTCATTAACGGTGCATAAAGAAGAACTGAGTTCAACCAGTTATCACATGAGGTCCATTACTATCAAGACCATTAAAACCGACCTTGACATTCAGACACTGTATTTTAGCATTATTAGTTTTTCTTCAAGTTTCCCTCGGGACATGGTGCAAGCTACGATTTATCCGGTTTAGTGTAAGCAATTACGTACATTCTATTTACTGAGCCTTTTGTCGCAACTCGCAAATCATTTTATGCCAAGCTAAATGTCGTTACCATTTGGCTATCAAAATAAGAATGATTAGAAAAATGTCCCTTGCCATTTTATTAGTCGATGTTTTCAGTTGCTTTTGTGTCAGTATTAAATAAATCTATTAGGATTTGACTTCATAATAATAATAATTTGGAGAAACATATTACTGACGATATATATCTCAACTGAAATCTTCTTCAGGAAAACATATTAAAATTTTGTTTTATAGTAAATTAGGATATTTTATACGCCATTTTCATATAAACATTTTTAATTATTAGATACTTCAAACTCACATTTTGGTAAGTGTTGACTAGTTAGCTTTGTGTCTTTACGTAACTAATGCATGACATCTTCTGCACTGCGTAAAATCATTAATCATTTAGTTAAAAATATGTTTTAAAGAGATGTCTGTTAAATTTTAGAGGATTAATATCATGTATAACATTTGTCTAACAAGATTTTCAAAACAATGAAAAATTTGCAAAATTAAAAGAATGAAAATGAAACGGTCTGAACTGAAAATTATATCGTCCTTTACGAGTATAACTACCTAGGGGGAAAAAGTGTGTCGTGTCGTATGAATATAAATCTAACTAGTAAGCATTTTAGTTGATTTTATATAATTATTAAATATTTCTTTCATTTTGTTCATTTGGTACACATTATATTATATGTAAACTTTTGCCTGTTCTCCCTTTTTGTTAGAATAATTCAGTATCTATTTTGCATAATGAAACTCGGAAACATAGATCAAACCTGTGGCTACTGCCGCATATCTTCAAAACAGGTTACCACATAAAATTATTGATAAAAGCACCGTATAAATTATGCAAGGGAAGGAAAGCAAATTTAAGTCATTTACGAATATTTGGCTGTAAAGTATACTTTTATGTGAAAAAACAAAAGAGACGGAATTTTGATAAATAAACGCAAGAAGGAATACAGGATTTATACAGGTGGAAGGAAAATGATATTAAGCTGAAGTTTAAAATTTTATCGACACCTCGGCTTAATATGATTGTGAATGCTAAATTCTGCTATATATTTGACAATAGGAATGGAGCTGTTCTGAAGATTTACGATTAATTTATTATGATACCCTCAGAATGATGAAGAAAGTATGAAGAAACATATATTGATGATATGTTACAGCAGATTTGAAAGTATTTGAAGAGTTAATTAAACATTAAGAAGAAAATGGTGAAAGAAGGGTTACTAGCGGAACAACTAAAGGTATTCTAACGAAGAGATTCTCCTTCACAGCTGAAAACGAAGAATCAATATTATCAAAATCGCTGAAACAACCTTGTATTTGGCGTACATTTACTAAATACTCAATCGATTTCGAGGGCAGCTACAGCTCCCTCCTCATCATGAGAACAAAATATCTAGAAAAAGCTTTCCTTTATCCTTTTTCTAGATATTTTGTTCTCATGATGAGGAGGGACTTGTAGCTGCCTTCGAAATCGATCGAGTGTTTTAGTAAATGTACGCCAAATACAAGGTTGTTTCAGCGATTTTGATTGTTACATTGGCATGTTTCTCTGATATTCTAATCAATATTATCTCGAAACAGAGATCAGGGAAACTTAGAAGAAATTTTAAGCTTACCAAAACGAGAACAAGAAATTTGGATCAAGGCGTTGGAAGGAGAAATGAATTCTTTAAAAGAGATCGATGTTAACAACTTACACATTTACCACCTGGAAAACATGAAGTAGGTAGCAAATGGGTGTTTGAAAGAAGGTAAAATGGTGAAAGAAGGTAAAATACAAAGCAAGATCAGTTGCCAAATGAGTTACTTAAAAATGCGGAAATGATTATGATGAAAGTTTTTTTCCAGTAGTGAAATACACTACAATTAGAGTTTTTTTAGTATGAACTGCGTTTAATAATGCAAACATGCATTAAGTAGATGTTAAAGCAGCATTTCCGCATTGGAAGCTAAATGATGAAATATACGAAGAACAACCAGAAGGATTCGGGGGAAAGAGATAAATTTTGGAAATTAAACAGTAGTCAGTTTATGGTCTCAAACAAGCAGCTAAGGGCTGGAATGCAGAAACTGAAAATATGCTCAAAATAAAAGAATATTGAGTGCCATAAAAACAGAACAGATCCGTGTCTTTTCACTAAGCGGGATTGCTTTAAAAATTAATATAATTGTGTATGTCAGTGATATTCTAATAAGTACTAAAGAAGAAGCGCTCATTCTTCAAGTGATCAAAGATTTAAAGAAGCACTATCAAATAACCTACTTCGATGGAGCTAAATATATTTTAGGCATAGAAATAAATCGAAAAGAAGATGGAAGTTATCTCTTATCTTTAGAGAAATAAAATAAACCAATTTCTCAAGTTATTTCCACTTGAAGAAGCAAAGCCTTCTAGATACTAACTACTACAGCAATGGAAAGAAATTCTTATAATCTAGGAAAAGAAGAAAATTATAAATAGCTTCAAATGATAAATTTCGCCAAGCTGTTGAAAAAATTTTGTATGTGTCGTCTATCACAAGACCAGATATTACAGCCTTAAGTAATAACCCACGTCAAAAAGACTGGAATGCTGTAAAAAGAATTGTTAGACATTTACACACAGCAAAAGATCATTCTTTACGTATTTCCTCGAACGTAGAACCCAGTCTTATAGTCTACTCAGATGTTAAGATGTTAATTGGGAACAAGTTATCGGGAAATGTTATTTTATTAGGTAGCAAATGTATTTTACAGTTTTCAAGAAATAAAACATGTCTTTCTTTATTCTCAGCAGAAGCTGAAGACGTTGCGCTTCCGGAAGTTACCCAAGAGTTATCGTGGCTGTTAAAACTAACAGAAAATTTTTAATCAACTCCAAACTTTACCAATAAAGAATTTTGAAGATTATCAGTCAACAATGAAACTTGAAGAATCTGAGCAGTAGAATTTGCATACGAAATGATGTTCATCATATACACAAGTTACGTAACAAGAGCATTATAAACCCACCTTATCTTTCAAGAAAAAAAAAATGGTTGTTAAATTCATGACTAACCAATTCCTGTAACTAAATTTGAATTTTGTGGGAATCAATTACAGTTGGTTTAATTTCATTAGCAAAACGCGGCCAATGTTAGAAGTATTAGTATTAATTAAGATACAATAACACGCCGAGCAAATATTAATTTAGAAGTCAAATAAGAAAAGCTTTTCCAGCTGAGGATGATGATTCCGTAAAATCATCGAAAATAGTACTGTGACAGTTTGAAAATATAACACTGATTTTTGTTGTTTGACTTCTAAATTAGTATTAGTATTAGTTAGTAAACATTTTTTTCACGCAAAATGAAACTCAGAAAGCTCGATCAAACACGCGCCAAGAAGTATAAAGTGGGATTAATCCGTTGTACAAACCTTAATTCGTTTTAGACATTCCAATCTTCGCATTATTCGTTTTTGGGAAAGAATCCTGGAGCAAGAAGATCGCCCAAAAAGGAAAAAATTGATGATATTTTCTAAAGGACTGAATTGGTTTATGTAAGTCTTTTTCAACATCTGAACTATTAATTTAATTTTAAATGTTTTTGAAGTTTTCAATTTTTCTTTCTGCTCAAGCAAAATTCTTCTTAGTAAAAAGAATTCCATGGTTATTGTAACTTACGATACTTTGTACCTTTGCTAGAGAATTATTCATTCAAACGCCTCAGTAGTGTGTTTAAGTATTTAATGCACACATTTCACTTGCATTTATATCCCAGAGAAAAAGGTGAGGGATTTATATAGATCTATTTCTTTTTCTCTTTGTTTAAGATTTGTCTACATCCATTAGATCTGGTTGTAGAGAGGGAAGCTTTAACTTAGAGTACCATCAGATTTGTACGTTCTGTCAAACTATGGGGTAATGCATATGTTTTTACTTATTATGAGAAACTCTCCTACCTCTCTATGCGTCCTGCTATAAATAACTTACATAACTCTTACTTAACTTAGTTAAATAACTCTGCTTGACAGCATCAAAATTACAATCCACCAGTCATAGCCAAACTGCAGCTTCCTCTAGCTCCTCAGCTACGGCTCGCGACCCTAGCGGCCATTTGGTCTCTTAAATACAGTTCGCTTATAACAAACAGTAGTTTTATTTTTGAAACAGACATCCTGTAGACATGCTTTCCTATAAAACGATAATTTAAGTTCTTAAGCTACATTTAGAGTGTTATAAGGTATTAAATTAATCGATTTCAAACTGTCCGCCATACGCTAAGATTTTACGGTTGAGTGAAGCAAAACTTTCCTCTCGGACTTCACCGGCAGACCTGTCAAAAGTTTAAAACAAAGCAGTTTTGATTTCGCATGTAGATTGAAAGTCCGATCCTTAAACAGGTCAGACCGCTTTCGTGCACTTTTCTACACATTTTTCCGCAACCACTTATAGTAATATGCCGCAGTCACACTTTTTCACTCTCTCTTTCTCTCTCTGTGATTCTTTGGTAATTCGAGGCATAGATAAAAGATCGTGCATGTCAGATCGTGCGTGTCTGCAGTGGCGAGGTGGTTAGTCTTCTTCTCCTGATGAACAATAAATGCAGCTCTGGTTCAAAGTCTGTAATCCAGGTTTCATCAATAGTGATTAGAGACAGAAAGCTTCCACGCTTATTATTTATATCCTCGTTTCAATTATGCTGCATCAAACAGTCAGGGATCACGCATCGGACACAAAATTTTCTTTGCTGTGAACGTTCTACCAAAATAAGATATACTAATGTTATGAAACCGTTGTAACCTGCGACATTTCCTCGCAAGTTGCTCAACTGTTCTCTTCCTTTCTAGACCGCCACAAATGTTATCCTTCCTTCGTCTGTTTGTTTCATTTCTTCTTAGCTTTACCCTCTGGAGTGTACACACTGACTTAGTATTTTACTATGGGAATATTATTCTGCCGGAATAAAAACAGGAGCCCGGCGGTTTCAGAACCCTGAAGGAAGATCGTTCAGTACAGTTGGACCAAAGGCGGATTTTCTGTAAGTCCCCAGTCTGGTGGTATCTGTAGCGGGCACAGCTTGCTATTTGACCCGAATTCTGTGTAATTCTATTTAGGTGTCAGTAGCGGTGCAACGCTTATCCGTTGTATACCACCGAATTCTATGCAATCCCTTCAGTGCGGAACTACGCGCGTAGTACTGGCGGAAGCACTTTGATGACTAGTCAAATCTTCAGGCTCATAGAGCCGTGACCCATGGTGGTCTCTGATTATCCGGAGTGGCCACTCCGATCGAGCAGTTCAACCATGTGTTTAAGAGATCTCTTAGAGTCTCTCGCCTGTAAGTGTGAAACGGGCGGCAACAGAGAGAATTTTGTATGCTCTCATTGGGGGCGAGATTTGCCTGACAGACTCATCTCCTGCCTACTAAGGGGGTCCGAAGTTGGGGCTGGTAGTTGTGCATCTGTCTGAGTTCGCGGTATCAGCAGTTAACAAAACTAGTTATTCTTGACCTACACTCAACTTTTATGCCTGACATGTCCTTTAAGAAAGTAGACTTAGAATCGGTTACACCAGAATGACCCATAACTATCTTTTAAATGCTGACAATGAGCCCCTGTGTTCAAAATGTGGTGTATGTTTAACGGTCCGTCACGTTTTAATTGAATGTCCATCTTTTAATAGTATTCGTCAGAAATATTTTAACAGCTGTGACTTACCTCTCGACCATTTAATTGGAAGAGAGATCAATCGTAATTTATTTTACTATTTAAAAGACATTGGTGTTTATCACCTCATCTGAACTGATTTTAATTTTGTGTTTTAGTTTTAACACTTGTGATTTTAGCTGATTTTATATGACCTCATCCCCTGGATTTTGTACATTCCTTTATTTACTTGTTTAATTCATAGCTATTTTAATTTCACTGTCTTTTGTATCACTTTATAGCCCATTACCTTGTGTTTGGCGCGGTATAACCATTTCTGGTTTTGCGCCAAAAAATTTCACTCACCACCACCACCACCACCTTTAAGAAAGCGAGTAGCCCAACGTAATACTGTACAGATATCGACAGAGTGATTACCATGCACTTTATGCAATGCATATAGTGAAATTCCATTGGAATTTTGCATTCTAGAAACTTATCTCTCTTGGAATTTTGTCTCCTAATCTTCTATAGGTAGAACATCCAAGACGTTTGCAGACTGTATTTCAAACAGTCGTCACTCCCAAATACTATGCTGCAAAGAACTCGAGTGGGCGCAAATTTTTAACTGTAAGTTCTACAAATGTTTACAATTTCTTTCGTTGTTACAAGTTACCAGATATTAATACCGGACTTCTAAAAAAGAGAGAGAAGAGCATCTATTAAAACTGAAGAAAGAATGACTGAAATATTTGAAACATTTGTTGCTACTGCATCAAATCGGATCAGCTGATCCAACATCAAAAAGACAAATACTGAAAGATATGACTCAACTTATGAATGCTGTATAAGAGAATGCGAAGTAAAAATTCAGAAGAAATTATGTACTCTGCGAAAAAAAAGCGGACAGTTCAATGTCTCCCGTTCTAGAGGGCAGATTGACGAAATTCAACTTGCGTTTTTCACGTCTCGAAAGCGCGACTTAGGCTATGTATTAAATTTATATATAGCATTGTTCTAATATAGGTATTTTGACACAAAATTGGACTTTCTCTGAAATGAAATGCCAAGTTTTTCCCATATTTTGATTATATGACTCAAATTATGCCAAACTACCAAGTTTTGTAAAAATCTATTAGTTTTTAAAAAATTAGCTCCCAAAATTTTAGGTTAGGTTATTCAATTATGGCAGAGCACACGAGGGCTATCTGCCTAAAGGGAGGGATGCTCTCGTGGAGGACTTTCTAAGGGAAATTGGCTCGTATACACGTTACATATGGGGAAAACCACGAAAACGCCCATGCAGCCAGCCCGTTCGCGGGATTCGAACCTCGGACCGAACTACCAGTGTTCAGCATCTTTACCGCTCAGCCGCTGGTGGGCCTCTCAAAATTTTAGCTCCTCAATGTTAATTGACTTTGGTATATATTTATTGATATCTCTTTTTGTAATAAACTTATTTGATTGTTCCTTTCATATTTCGAAATTTGGGTTCATTACAAATAAAATTCGTCTATTTGTTATGATATACTTTTAAAATTTGTATTTTTAAATAATTTTTGTAAATTTTTCGAAAACAACTTTGAATTTAACCTATCAAAGTTTTGCCATCATCTTAAAGTAGATATATTTTTAAGCATACCTGCAAAAAATTAGAATTTTTTATTCAAAATTTCCTAAGATATACATGAATTTATACTTTGTCGCGTTTTGAAATTTGGCGTATTTGTTCTAAGCGATAATAACGAAAATGTGGTTTACGCACTTTGTTGAAATTATTTGAAAGTATAAACGATGACTTTTTTCCCGCTCGTGGACAACGAAGAAAAAGGAAAGGAAAGTAGACTGCATAAATTAAGAAGTTCGCCAAGTGAATTACTCTTGGCGCAAATTGAAAGAAATTCGCCATGATAAATTTTTAAATTTCTCACCAAAAATTGCAAAATTTAATATCTGGGCATAATTTGAGTCGTAGAATTGATATATAGAAAAATTTGGTATATTATTTTAGAAAAAGGCCGATTTTGTGTCAAAATACCTATTATACCTTTAGATTCCTTTAGATTCCAGGATATTTACAAGGTCGGCATCCAATCTACAGTATGAACAAGAACGGTATTTTACGTTAAGTATTCCTAATATATTGAAAAGTATCCATAATTAGTAAAAGCTTCGTTCAAATATCTGTCTGTCTGTTCCGTACATGACAGTGTTAGGAACGGAGTTTTATGACGAAGTCGATATTGGTGGCACAAATTTCATTCTAAGTGCTCATCAAATTTACAGTATTGCTAACATGTTCATCATTTTTTAAACGACTTGTGTACATTACTATGTGTTCATGATTTATCTGAAATCTGGCTAAGAAGCATCTTTATGACGGAATTTTTCAGGGAAATGGGCTAGTATTTACATTTTGCAACGTAAAAACAGAAAAATTAGCATTAAATAACCGCTTTCTTAACAGCTGAACCATGAATGAAACTGTCAAGAGTTAACGATTTTATTTGCTTATTAACTCTTGAAACATTATACTAGGTTACTGAAAACTAAACATTTATTTCAGACTTCTTGTATTCGATTGCATAAAACCGTGAAATACTGAAGGTGTGTACGGGGTTAGCGTGAATGATTTCAATGCAAAATGGTTTCGTACCTTTATTCATGTAAAACACGAATAAGAGCCAGCTGACCTTCGAAAATACTTCATGAAAGCCTTCTTTCTGAGACAGACAGGCTTCGACTGCTTTGATGTTGAAGTTAAATTAACATAAACTAACACTGCTTAGTAATCTGAAATTCGGTGACCTTTTTTAAAGCAGTGAATTAATTGCTGTGATTATTAACTTATTTTTGTAAATGTAAGCTTTTTGCATTGGCGTAAAAATATTTTCATGCATCTTTGACTTTTGAATAATTAATTTTCAGACCTATTACTTGTATTTCTGTTTAAGGTAGAGGGGACCGAGAAAGCTACTGTTTATTTTAAAAGTCCTCTTCAAAGAAATGAAAGTCCATAAAATATAAGTTTCTGTTTATTTTAAAACTCTGCTTCAAAGAAATGAAAGCTCATAAGATTAACTGACACTCTAGACGACATCTCTAGAATTACTAAAATGCTTTATAGCATGTATTTTTGTAAATTTGTTAAACCTGAATATTCATTAAAGTGAAGAGAGGTATTCGTCGGTATTTGCATTTTTGATATTTAACTACATTTTAATACTTATTACGAGTGAAACAATCTATCATAAGTTACGTTCGCGCATTTCAAACTAAGATTTGTTACGTGTCGAGGAGGGTGAGGAGAGAGTAAAATTATTACAATCGAATCTATAGAGATTATTAGTTCTATTAATCTATTAGATTATTAGTATTAATCTATAGAGATTATTAAAGTAAAATATAGTGATTACAAGATTCTCTATATAAATTCTCTAAACTAAAGGCTTATAATTCCCTACTAGAATCCACGGAATAAAAAATCAGTAAATCTTCCTGTCTTAAAGATATTCTACAGAATCTGTACTCTCTAGTAATTCAGCAAGTATTGGGATTCATTATTCATGTGTCACAAACTCGAGCAACTGAAGTGAAGGTAACAGTTTTCTATTGCTTCTCAGACTGAAAGAACTCAAAACAAAGTAGAGAAAGTTTCGTCAGAACTTCAATGACTAATCGGTGTCTCAGACAAGGGACAACATATGCAGTGACATGTGATGTACATTGAGATGGTTTAACCTAAAGAATATTTGTTATGGAGATTTTAGAATAGAATGTTCGAATACTTTTCCCTTTCCCTTAATGTTTTTCATTTTATCCTCGGGATTAATGGTAGCGGATGGAAATCAGAGTGGCAGAGAATTCGAGAATTATATATATATATATATATATATAATTCTCGAATTTAGAAACAGAAAAACAATTCAGAAATTTAAAATTAATAAGCTTCCAAGAAATATTTAATGACAAAGAAATGACAAAACTGCTAAATAACTGCCATTGGAAAACAAAAGTAAAGTCAAAATTCCAGGAAATGAAACCAAGTTAATGTTATAAGAAGAAATTTATCTGAAAGTAAAGCAAAAAAAGAGCATTCCAAGATCAATTTTGCATAAAAAATAGCTTCTAAAAATGTAAAAAAAGCTAACAAATGAACGGAAGGCTGTGAGGCTAAATTTGATTATCATAACAATATGTAATTGAGACATAATTCAAAAAGCAGTACGACCAAATTTGGTATAATAGAATTAATTAATTAATGAATTGAAAAAAAACGGAAGAGGGGAAAAAGAATAAAAAAAAGTACAAAAGTAGCCACTTCTAACATCTAGAGGCAACCTGTTGCACGTGCCTGTAAAGGAATGAGATAGGAGGGGAAGAATCTAGTTGAGTCGAAGGACTGAGTTTGAAAAATGGAATATAAAAAATTGCAAGAATCGAGTTGAGTTGAGATGAGTAAATGCAGCCTGCAAAAGTGAAAAATAAAAGTGGTGGAGAGTGTAATTCCAGTAATTAAATTTTTTAATTTCATATAAAAATTAAATAAAATTGTTATAAAATGTGAAATAAATAAAAAACTAAAGTTTTTAAATTTTTAAAAGTAGGTAATGCGTAGACTGGAAAAAGAAGAGAAGTAATTATATTTTCAATATGTGTAGTGCTGAATTTTTCATAATTTTAAAATGAAAAGTATTTGATATGTAATGGTGAGTCAAAAAAAAGGTTAGGAAATGGAAATAAATGAGTAGGGAAAAAAAGTCTTTACCTATTTGGCATATAATAGGATTAGAACAGAAAAAGCCATTTTGTTAGTAACAGAGATACTTGCTTATTTACGTGGGTTTTTACAATTGTTACGCATCCAGTAAATACCTCCAAATTTGGTTTAAGCATTTCGTATCGTAAGTAGCAAAAAAAAATTAAAACGACCTAATGTGCAATTTTTGGAACAGTAAGTTCATAAAATTGAAAGGAATTTTATTACTAATAAGTGCGATTTTGAGACGTTTAATTTCTTGATGAAAGTCTTCAATTTTACTGCAAATATTTTTAATTCTTAGAATTGTATTGATTATTGTTATATCCCTATTCAAACTCTAAAATATTATTGTTAATCAGTATTTTATGCAACTGATTTGAACCAAAAATTCGGATGGAGAACGGATAGTTCACGAATGATATCGGACTGCGATTTTAGTTATATTTTCGCGGATGTATAATTACAGTGATATTTAATTATTCCAGATTTCAAACAGCTCCGTAACCGACGGTGTTTCAGAAGTAGATATGACAGTTTATGATAAAAGTGAAGCTTATCATTCGATTGTCTTTAGAAATTAGGAGTACAGAGTTGTTTGCAGGAGAAAAAATTTGAAGCCAATATCAAAAACCTAATGTTTGCCTTCTTCCAGAACTAGGCGTAATGCTGTTTTGCTAATGGTTAGCATAATTATCTGCTCATGACAGGATCAGAGATAGAATCTTTGCTTTTAAATATTTGATTACGGCAAAGCAGGAGAGGACTATCTGTCTGAGGGAAGCCTTTGTGGAGGACTTTCTAAGGAAAATTAGCTTGACTTAGGACGTTAGACTTAGGACAATCCACGGAAATAGCCATGCAGTTAGCACGTTCGCTAGCACTGGAACACGAGTCGAATTACCAGTATTATATGATTTGACCGCTTGGCCACAGGTGGGCAAAGACAGAGTCATAGACTCAGAGTTCTGAAGTAAAAAGTATTCACTAAACATAACTGGGATAAAAAGTTCATATCACAAAATTCTTTATAAAAAAGTTAGTTTACGTAGTTTTGTGCTGATTGTGTATTAAATCTAGTGAAATACAAATTTTTTTAGATGTTTACTGGTGTTACTATTTTGGATTACACTGCGCCCTGTATTTTCATGCAGTTATTTTGATATAAAGGGGGACTGACTTATATTCTTCGGTTCTGATTTATTCTATTCTGCAGCTGAAACTTATAACTCTCTTGAATAATCGTGTTGGAAGTCATGATTCAATTCTAAATTGAATTAAACCGAAGTCTTTTTTAGACTCTAAGATAGGCAACTTCATTGTAGAGTGTTATAATTATGAACTGTAATATACTCCAAACTTATTAACCACATATGAGTAATTGTTGGTATAAATATATTTGCAATAGAGCAGTTTACAATAGAGCACTGATAAGTTTTAGTTTATGTGTTATTCGATTCACTAAAATTCTGTTTTTCATTAAGTAAACGGAAAAATATCTTTTCAGTTAATCATAGAGTTTTACACTATTCACCAACTTTAAACGTGTGCTTGATAAATCTTGTGTATTGCACATGTTTCTCCAGTATAACTTTTAGAAAATTCATTTATTGTGTTTATGTATTTAAAATAAAACAATAAATAAAAGGAAAAGTTTTTGTATTCATTTCTTATGAATTCAAAATCGCAGTGTTAGAAAGGAATTAACTTACTTCTTTTAAAACTGAAGTATCATCAAGTCTTCCAAATTCCAAGTTTCTTAAAAAAGATGGCTGATTTTTAACTTTTGGTCAGTAATGTTTAAATTACATATTAAAAATGCAGAAACACCTGCAATCAAAATTGAACTTCATCCCGTGTAAGCTACAACTATAACATTTCCCATTGGAAAAAAATGATATATCGAATCTGTCTTCTGAGGTATTTAAAAAATTACAGCTTAGATTAAAACAAAATTACCTTTTACGTTTAATTATTATAACTTTATAAATTTGGAAGCGTTGAATGCCTAGAAATCTTCTTACTCTAGTCATTAAACAAATACTGTGATTTAAAACCTTTACTTTCCGAACTGTAAATTAGGAGTTCAAAAAAAGAAAAAAAAAAAAAAAAAAAAAAAAAAAAAAAAAAAAAAAAAGAAAGAAAGAAGTTTAACAAAATACAATACATTTTTGTCGATTTTGGTTCTTGTGAATTAGAAAATATAAAAACAGTCACAAATTAATCCTTACTGATTTACCCTAGAAAAACTAAGCTGAACTTAATGTGAATCTGGATCATGTTCGGACAACCTGCAACTTTTATTATCTGTGCTGTACGAACAGAAGCTTAGAGATAATAACTCAGGCGACACGTGTGTCTCTTAGATAAAAATACTTCCTAGAAGTCACAGAGACAGGAAATCCAGCAGTTTTCAATCAAGCTACTCTTCCACTGACTAAAAACACAAACAGGACACTATATTCGTGTTTGTTGGAATTATTGATAGAAAATAGTGTGGGAGCTACGAGGCCCATCAATTTTGTTGGGGAAAGCGGAATAATAATATTATACATTTGAAATAATTTCTTTTATAATATAAAATTTTAAACTATATTCGACTATTTATTAAAGATGCAATTTTTTATAGCTATAAAAAACTTAAAATGCGCTTTTTCACAAAATTATTTTAATCATGTTAAGTATTGTTCGGTTTCCGACGAATGGCTGGCTGAATGGAGTTTTCGACACTTTTGCTATTTGTAACAGAAATATGAGATAGTTTTCCTCAAAAATTCCTCCAAGCAGATAGTCTTCCTTAACCCTCGCTTTCCTAAACAGAAGGTCTCCTACTAATATAGAGAGAGAGACAAAAACACATATTACAGCATTTTCATTTCTTCAAGTAAAAAATGTATGATGGACCTGTGATTAAGTAAGCGAGAATGTTTCGCGGATAAAATGCGTTTCGTGAGCTTTAATAGTCAGCCCTGCTTTATTGTTCTGCCTCTATATGAGAAGCTCCAAACACTTTTTACAGTTTCCTCCTTCAAGGATGGATTTCTCAATTTTTTATCGACTACTATTTTACTAATAGATGGTTATGATGGGACCGGGGGGGAATCACATACAGACAGGATTTTTAGATTATTTATTTTGCAAAGTTTATCATTTTTAGATAACACGCACCCAATATATTTATGTCTAACAATGCAATGTGTTAAAACGTTTAATACATTTGGCTGACAATGTCAGTTTGATGGGTGTGCTTGGTGATTATTAGTAAGACTACCAATTTTTGATTTGAGTTTCGACCTTCCATGGAATTCTATACCTAACTTACTTGCCCGTTTTGTTAAAATGATTTAAACATGGCTAAAAACAACGTCAGCCATATATTAAGCTACCATATCAGAAATTTGGGATATTTTTGTGCAACATCTACGGATATCTAAAAGTAACTGAAGTTCACATTTTTAAAAGCGTCTTAGCTTCAGTATCAACTGACATTTAAATAGGTAAGTTGTAAGTTACTGTCAGCGTTTCCAGTTCGTCTTAAAATATAGCGTTATATATCCTATCTATTTGGAATGTGCATGTTTTCTGAATCTTTAAAAAGGAGTTTAAAATCATTGCTTTGTTTCTGAATATGTTTTGTGTACATTTATAAATCTTCACATAGTTCCTGATTCGAAGTATTTCAAATTTAAAATCTCTCCTAACAGTGAAAATTTAAAAAAACTTAATTTAATTTGGAGACCGCCCTGTGGCGAAGTGGCTAGAGCGTCGCACAGCTATACCACAGGTCCGGGGTTCGATCCCCAGGCTGGGCAAGGTTGACTCAGTCTTTCATTCCTTAAGTGGATCGATAAAATGAGTACCATGTTCGCTTGGGGACTAAGCAGCGAGGGTCCTGCGACAAGCTGACCACTTGCCTAGGGCATATGCTGCTGACCTCCGGGGCTCAAAGGTCAAAAAAGCAAAAAAGGGCACTACAGGCCGTGGCCCACTAGCGCTGTTGCGCCACTGAGTTTAGTTTAATTTAATTTGGAAGTCTGAAAAATCTATCCGAGGCTGAATAATCGCAGCGTTATTATCTCCTAGGATGTTTTTACAAATAAGTCCGCCAAGCAGAAAATATGATTATTATATCCCTTCAGTTTATTACTTAAAAATCAGTAAACAGGTGTGGAAATTCAACAAGCCTTTGAAAACTTGCAGTTATGGACAAACATCTTACTTCAGTACGCAAGAATAAATGTTTTGATAATTCATCTCTTTTCTAAGTTTGGCAAACAGTCCCGATTTAAGAGGATAATTTGATTAACAGATTTAATGTACACCCTTAGGGTATCGCGCAGTTCTTCACTGGCATTTTTTGCCACAATATGGTTTCTATGAAATACACAATGAATAAGTATGCACATTTTCGAATTTTTCTTTGGGAAATGTAGGAAAACCTTGGTAACAGCCTATCATTACACTGCTGCGTCATCTGTTTCTACTGCTGTTATATTAACTCGTTGACCGCGGGATATGTAAATAGCGCGTTCACAATTTTTCTTGAATATGCACGAGAAGCGTTCTTATCGCATCGGCACTTAAACTCTGTGGTACATTCATGCGGCAACCACTATTTCTTCATCGATTTATGATTTCATTTAAATCAAATTCTCTGTTATGAATTTTATACCCGTGGTCAGAGAGTTAAGAAACGGAATATCTTACTTATTTAAATATACCTCTAATTGCTTAAAAATTTCAACTCCTTTCCAGCACTCTCAAGATATTTTGCAGATAAAAATTCTCGAATAATTCGATATTTCATTTTAATAAAGTAACTCACATAAGTTGTAAGAATGATAAAGCTGCTAAAAGTGGACTCATCAAGTTGGATGAGAAACTTACTGGTCACCGGTCGAGTTGGCCTCCGGCCAGGGTATTAGCCATACGGAGTTTAGTTGCCAACTTGTCGGAAGAAACTAGAGTTATGGCAGTAAGATGAGTTTTGCTGAACTGTCCGTGGAAACATATTAATGATGACGGGACACTTTGATTTATAGAAGATTTGAGCACACGCGTTACTTGGAGCAATCAGGGAAAGACAAAAACTGTTAACAGTGTTCTATGAACAACATTTAATTGCAGCTAGTACATAAGCTAATGTAGAAGGACATAACTTCTTAACATATAGGCAGCTAATAAACAAGCAAACAAATTGAAAATGTACATATCAATACAGAACTATGTACAAAGCGGAATATAGGTAACAGTATTGAATATGAAGAGGAAGTGGGCCTTTGTAGTCCTGTTGTTTCACTACAAAGGCCCACTCCCTCTTCATATTATTATTATGGACGTGTCTTGAGCAGGCTGCATATGACTTAACGTAACTGAGTAATCGGCTACGTCAAGTCAGGCAGGGGCACAATATGTAATGATTGAGCCAATTTTATTTTGTGCAAATCTGTTACTGCTAGTGTTCGCGGCTTACGTTGACCAGTTTATGGAAGCTGGCTTTTAAGGCGTGTCTTGAAATATGGGAACAGTTAAATACGTAGAGGTCCGCTATTCCTTTCTTACTGCATACACAGAGATCTGAGTTACTACTTCGGAACCAGTGTAGGTATACTGGGAATGGACCTTATTCTGAGAAATATTGTGCCAATGAAGCGGAGCTGCTGCATAAGTCACCTGTGCCACCTTTGGGAAGAAAAGGAACGGCCCACGACCCGCGGTTTCTCCATCTCTCCTGCCACTTTTTGAGCATGTGGCTCTTGAGTGGTCCGCTTAAGAAATGATGATGGGAGGAGAGTTGGAATCACTTCATCATGGGGAACATACTATGTATGACCCCCAAAACTACAGTTTTCCCCCTACATCTTCAGGTACTTCATCAGTACGTCTTCGTTCAGTATTCGTACTCAATGGTAAGCAGTTAAAAACAGGACTATATTCATTTTTCATTATTGTTTAAATTACTTTTGTAGTTGCTGAGAATAATATTATCCCCTGCGAAAAAAAAGTAGTTTTATATATCCCGTTCTACTGGGCTGATTGACGAAATTCAACTTGTGTTTTTCATGTCTCAAAAGCGCGACTTAGGGCATGTATTAGATTTTTATATAGCATGGCTCTGATATAGGTATTTTGACACAAAATCGGCCCTTTTCTGAAATGACATGCCAATTTTTCTCCATATTTCGATTCTACGACACAATTATGCCGAACTTCCAAGCTTTGTAAAAATCATTAGAGCAGTTTTTAAAAAATTAGCTCTCAAAATTTTAGCTCCTCAATGTTAATTGAATTTAATATATACACTCACGTTTGTGAAAATTGCAACACCATGAAGGACTTACGCGAGTGAGCTGAAATTTTCAGGAAATGCAAAGTAGCGCATGATATGCAAATGATTAGAATTGCAAATCCGTAGCGCATGCGTATGCTGAGCAGCGCCCTCTGAACGGCTGATGGATCCGAATAAATAGACGGCTGTAGCGAGGCGTGTATGGTTATCGGTGGTTATCTGCTAGTGGTAAACGTTAACTGAATCTGTACTTATGCCTCGTCGACGAAAGAGAGCGAGATTTGAACAACTTACAGAGTTTGAACGAGGGAGAATCATCGGCCTTCGTGAAGCTGGATTGTCGTATCGTGCAGTAGCCTCTCGTGTGCAGCGTAACAGCAGCACAGTGATGCGCGTTTGGAAGCAGTGGACGGACGAGTGTCGGACAACTCGGAAATCCGGGAGTGGACCCCGAAATGTGACGTCAGCTCGCGATGATAGACACCTGGTCCGCATGGCGCGGACGGACCGTACAGCTTCCTCTAGACAATTGGCAGCACTGTGGTCAATAGCTACAGGTGTTTCATTGTGTGCTTCATCAATTCGTAGACGTCTGCTGCAGTGTGGACTGCGCGCACGGACTCCTTTATACAGGATCCCCCTAACGCACGACCATCGCCGCCTGCGGCTACAATGGGCCAATCAGCATAGAGACTGGCGTGCTGATTGGCAGCATGTCGTGTTTTCTGACGAATCCCGCTTTAATTTGTGGTACCATGATGGCCGCATTCGTGTCAGACGCTATGCCGGTGAACGCCACCTTCCGGAGTGCATTATCGAACGCCACAGTGGACGAACACCCGGAGTTATGGTCTGGGGCGCCATAGCATATCATAGACGATCTCAATTGCTACGAATTGTGGGCAATCTGAACAGCAACCGGTATATCCGTGAAGTTCTACAGCCCGAAGCTGTTCCCTTCCTTCAAAGCTTGCCAGGCGCTGTATTTCAACAGGACAATGCCCGCCCTCATACTGCTCGGATTGTTAAATCCTTCTTTGCAGCGCAGCAGGTACAGCTTCTTCCTTGGCCTGCGTGTTCCCCGGATATGTCGCCAATTGAACATGTGTGGGATGTCATTGGTCGGCGTCTTGCTCGTGATCCTCGTCCTGTTGCGTCTGCAGACGAACTTTGGGTACGCGTACAAACGATATGGAATGCTCTTCCTCAGTCAGACATTCAAACTTTGTTTGACTCCATGCCACGTCGTGTAGCAGCACTTATTGCGGCGCGTGGTGGCCACACAAAATACTGATTCTGATCTCTTGTTCTTGTTTGTTTGCTTTGAACATTTAATCCTTTATTTGTACCACTACCACTCAACTGTGTATTAAATTGCATTCAATTATGACGATTCCTTCTTGGTGTTGCAATTTTCACAAACGTGAGTGTATTTATTAATACCTCTTTTTTTATTAAACTTACTTGATTCCTTCTTCCAGAATTCGAAATTTAAGCTTAATCCAAATATAATTCGCACATTTTTTATGATTTAATTTTAAAATTTGTATTTTTAAATATTTTTTATAAATATTTCGAAAAATATTTTGTATAACTTTTGTATTTTTTCATAAAATTTTGAACATCAACTTAAAGTAGATGTATTTCTAGGCACACTTGCAAAAAATTAGAGTTTTTTATTCAAAATTTTCTAAAATATACGGGAATTTACATATTGGCGCATTTTGAAATTTGGCATATTTGTTGCAAGCGATAATAACGCCAAATGGGGTTTACGCCCCTTGTTAAAGTTATTTGAAAGTAATGAACGCGACCTTTTTTCCACTCGTGTACAATGAAAAAAATGAAAGGAAAATAGGTTGCTATAAATTAATAAGTTCGCCAAATAAATTATTCTTGGCGCAAACTGAAAAATTTACGCCAAGATAAATTTTTAAATTTCTTCGGAAATTTAGCACTAAATTTTACAACATTTAATATTTACGCATAATTTGAATCGTAGAATCGAAACATGGGAAAAAAAGTTGGCATATCATTTCAGAAAAGTCCGATTTTGTGTCAAAATACCTATGTTAAAAAACTGCTATATATATATATATATATACCTAATATATAGCAAATTTTCTAACACAGGTATTTTACTAAGTTGCCATAGTCCTAAGTCGCGCTTTCGAGACACGAAAACCGCAATTTAAATTTCGTCCGTCGGCCCAGCAGAACGGGAGATATAGAACTGTTCCCCCCTTTTTTTTCGTAGTGTACATGGTTTTCCTTTATGCCATATTGAGAGACATGTTATATAAGACTGTTAATATTCGTTCATTCTCAGCTTCGGCGGGTACTTTCCTAAATGATTTTACAGTTCGTCTATATATGCATTTCTCTTTCAATTAAAAAAAAAGGGTCCATATCTTTGTCCTTTTCATTATGACGAAATCTTTGGAGATGATGAATTTTTTAAAACTTTTTGCAGAGAAGACGCATTCCTTTGTTAACGAAACAATATGTATAAATATACATATGCAAGTAAACAAATACATAAGATTAAAATCTTCATTTTGCAGTAGCCCCTTTTACTGTTTCTTTTAATTTGGTTACTTCCCCCTTTAGTCCTAAAATTGTAACATACTTATAATTAATCTCTCCTGAGGTGATTCTTATATACTGCTAATGATGCAGATACTTACACAACGTTTCAGTCAATAATTGTGTTAAAATCTGTAAACTAGAACTTTTATCAACTAATCAAAATGAAGTCATACTAAAGTTGAGTCAGTCTTAATTTAACTTTCTGTCTGTAATCTCGGCATTTTTCTCTCCCTTGCTTCTCTGCTAATATGTCATCGCTTACCCTCCTTCCATCGAAGCTAGTTCTTATAATGATCTAAAAAAAGCGCCAAATGTGAACAAAAACTGGTGCACATGTTGCGCCCATTAAGTTGTACATTTTATATTAAGAATGTGCTTGTCAGTGGAAAAAAGTCTTAAATCGGCCACACTGACTGCTAACATCTTTATGCAGCTTCACTACGTCATCATGTTTCTATGTTATTCGCCTGAAATTATTTTTACTAAATATATTAATGATTCTTAATAGCCCAGAACGGTATAGTGGTTAGAGGAGCTTATTGCGATACTGAAGGCCTGGGTTTGAATCCTGGAGAAGGCATGGATGTTTGTAAATGTATAATTCTGTGCGACATGGGAGCACACTAAACATGCGGCGAGCCGAAAGTCCTCTCAAGAGATTGGTGATAGTGGAAGAGGGGTGGGTGACCCTCGGACCCATTCCCCCTAGGGTGCTCTTCTTCAAAATTGGGGGCAGAACTGAGCAAAGTAGTTATTGTCACCTGTATGGTGCTTTAAAGGCTCTAGCCAACGGCAGGTTTCATCATGAATGTCGTGGGCTTGTTCTGATGTTATTGTCAGACAAGTGATTTTTAATATATTTTTCCGCATCAATCACCAGTCGACACCTCTCAGTGTCATATCAACCCCTGGATATCTGTATTGACCATTTTACAAACCCTTTCTCTTTAATAACAAATAAAATCAGTTTAACCTATCTTAATGACAGAAGGTATCATCACAACGCAGTTTCATGATTTCAGATCAAAACAACAACAGAATACAGTTAGAGAATGGTCAATATTACTTTAATTTTTCTGATTTTGACGCTTCTTTACTATCTTGTTTCACCTTTCGAGCACCATTCACCTGATTGCTGAACTGTTCCTGTATCAGTCATCTACGTTTCGTCTCCACTAATGATGCGTTTTAAGAAGAATTCGCTTTGAGAAAGTATCTCCTGGGCCTGTTTGAATACGGTATTGTTTTTGGAAAAAGTTCGACCTTTCTGGCGCAACACGAAAAGCGATGCGCTTTAGGTTTAAATAACCTTTCAGAATTATTTTTCAGAATCAAAGAGATTTAGGAGCTTGTTTAATTATATCTCTAATTGTTAAATGAACACCAAGCACAAAAACTTTAATCAACATTTTTCTCAGTCACAGTTTTTTCAGTGAACAGCCTCTCAAACTTAATCAACATTTTTCTCATTAGCTGATGGTTTATCAGAGCTTCTTATTTGACTTCATATTCGACTGTCTTTACTACCTTATACAACTCAAAAGTCCTGATTTTAATAAAGCCCTTAGAATCTTTCCTTGAAGCATTTAAAACGTTTTTTGAAGCAGAAATTCCATTGCAGAAACAAATTTTAATGCATATTCTTTGCTCAGTTACATTCTTCATTTAAGATGTTGTCTAAACAAAACAAAATAAAACAAAACTTTTATTCATTAAAGTGCTCATCAGGGGCCGAGCGGTAAAGTTGTTGAACACTGGTAGTTTGGTCCGAGGCTCGAATCCAGTGAACGGGTTGGTTGCATGGCCGTTTTCGTGGTTTTCTCCATGTGTAACGTGTTTACGAACCAGTTTTCCTTAGAAAGTTCTCCACGAAAGTATCTCTCCCTTTAGGCAGATAGTCTTCGTGTGCTTTGCCATAACCGAATAATCTTTTATTCATTAGAAATGAATTTATTTGAAAATAAATAAAAACATTAAATACAGTTTGTTTACAGATGTCGACAGAAGTATTAACAACTTCTAAAACACTTTTTTTTTCAAACGATTTCTTGCAGGTGCCAAAGAAATCATTCCCGACTTTTTTGTGATAGCAGTAGTTGATTTTGAACTGAAATTGAATGCCTTTTATTGTTACATTGTGAAACATTCATTATTCAAATACATTTTTTTTTCTTTGTGAAGAACGTAAAATTTCATCTGCATGCGATCTATACTAATACTACACTCTAGCTTACAATTTTTTTTATAATTTATATTGCTTTCTAATAAAAATCTTGGGTACAAGACTTTTAAATATTAACTACACTGCTCCACATTGAAAATACAACACCAAGAAAGAGTGGTCAGAAATTTATGCAAATTTTAGAGTAGACGCACGTCACTGAGTTATGCGAATGATGTGAAATGCGCAGCTCTCCGACGCGAGTGAAGTAAGATATAAGGGAAGGAACGGGCAGAATGGGCAATATTCGTGTCGTTATTTCTGCCAGACGAATTATCGAAGAAAGTTGGTTTTTGTTCCGGAGGATACAGGGAATAGGAGGCAATGCCAGGCCGTCGCCAACGAAGGCACTTCCAGCAGATAGACGATTTTACGAGGGGTATGGTGATTGGACTGAGAAGGGCAAGTTGGTCAACATAATAAGTCCTGTCAAATCGCAGCTGATACCCACATGGATGCAAGCACGGTGCATCGGCTATAGCGAACATGGTTGGAACAAGGGAATGTGGGAAGAAGGAGGGGTGCTGGCGCAGCCAGAGTGACGTCAGCACGCGTGGATCGACGCATTCGCCGACAAGCTGTTGCGGTCCCGCAAGTCACTTGTACCGCGATTCTGCAGCATGTGCAAGATACCCTGGATGTTCCCGTGCCGACGAGAAACATTTCCCGTCGATTGGTTGAACGTGGCCTGCACTCACGGCGACCGTTAAGAAGACTACCATTGACCCCATAGCATAGATGCCAACGTTTAGAATGGTGCCGGACTGGAGCGATGTGGATGACAGAATGGCAAAACGTCGCGTTCTCAGATGAGACCCGCTTCTCTTTATCCAGTGACAGTTGCCGCATACGTGTGTGGCGTCGACGTGGAAACAGATCTAAAATCCGGCAGTAACTGTGGAACGCCCCACCGCGCGACAACGTGGCATAATGGTTTGGGGAGCTATTGCCTACGATTCCAGGTCACCTTTAGTTCGTATTGAGGGCACTATGACAACCCAACGGTACTTGGATAATGTACTGCGGCCGGTGGCAATCCCCTACCTTCAGAGGCTGCCTAATGCCATTTTTAAACCCGACCACACAGTGCTCGCATGTGCCAACATGCTCTGCAAGGTATATAGATTCTTCCCTGGCCTCCATACTCTCCTGACCTGTCACCAATCGAACATGTGTGGGATGTGATTGGACGCGTTTGCAGACTCTGCCCCTACTCGTTCAGAAGACGAACTGTGGCAAATGGTTAAAGGGAATAGAGAGCCATCCCTCAGGACACCATCCGCACTCTTATTGACTCTATGCCTTGACGCGTTTCTTCGTGCATCGCTGTCCGCGGTGGTCATCTTAGTAATCTTAATGTAATATTGCACAATGTAATCTCTTCCCACACAACATGATTGCACCAATGTCCTGGTATTCTTGTATAACTGTTAATCAGTCTTTTTGTTTTTGTATTTTGTATCAGCAAGTTTAGGCAATGCAGTAATTTATAATAATCTTATTAATTTGAAATTTAGTAACGTATTTTATTCTTTGTATAACATCATCAAATTGCAATTTAGTTATGTAAAATGTGTTCTAATTGGTTTTAAACGTATTTGTTTTGACACTGCTCTATTGATTGTAATTGCCCCTGTATGGCATTGTATTGTTTTAGATTTCTTAATAAATACTGGAGCCTGGTCGAGAGGACGACGGGATCCCAGTGGGCTACTTGATTCGTCGAACTGCTCCTGGGTTGGTCCCGGCGCTGTGTCTGGGCGCATGGTGCGAGATGTTTTTGAGGCTCCTGCGGCTCTGCTCTAGATTATGGGAAGCGCGGTGCTGAACTGATTCACCATTATGGTAAAGGAACAGTGCTCGCGTCTTCCCGTCACCTATCACCTATCCTACTGAGCCGACGTCGTTCTCGCTCTGTATTCCGACTATCATTTTGAAATAAAGATCACTTATTGCTGCTTGCTGTCTCTGTCTTTTTCCTAAATTTCATCACTTTCTGACCATTTCTGGTACGATTTAAACTTTGAAACAATTCTAGCTAATTTCAGTATGAAATAAATTTTGATGAAACTTTGTAAATGCATTAAAAGGAGGTTATTTAAGTTATTTCCATTTTTATAAGAGAACAGATATTACCCTGTCGCTAAACTCAAAGCAGCTCTAACTCAAAGCAGGAGATGTGGGACTAGCAGGAGATGTAGGACAAGGGAATTAATGAAATACTCAATTCCAATAGTTACAAGGCACAATTTGATAAAAGCCTTCCACACATTTATTGGGAATTTTTATAAGAAAATATCATTATATGGGCTAAAGTACATAATACATAACTGAATTTATTGCGATTTCAAGTTGGGCGCTTTCGCTTGCCCTACCGTTTATAATCTTAAAATAAGAACCTAAAATAACGCATTTCTTGAGTAGACAATCAATTTCAGTGTAATGTGCCTCTTTTCCTCAGTATTTTAAAAGCATGAAAAATATAGGCCCAGACTAGCATTGTGATGTGTATGTTACCGGCAAAGTGCGAAACGCCGGCATTCTATAGAATGCCTAGGCATTGTATATAATATCGGACGTTTTTAGGCAAAGTATGAAATATGAGAATTATTATATACTTTCCCTAAGCATTGTATATAATACCTAGGCATTCTATAGAAAGACAATTGCTCCTTAGGTAAAGTATGAAAAAAAGGTTTTGATAAGGCTATTATTTAAAAGACCTTCATTCATCAAAAAATGCAAATGTTATTTTGGAAAATTAATGAAATAATGCCATTAAAAATCTGGTATTCGAAATATGTAAAAGAAAATAGTGAGATGATCTTGGTACAACATAATAAGTTTGTATTTTCTACCTGGCTGAGACTGGGAATCAATAAGATCTACCTGACAACGGAAATTAAATTCAGAAACAATCACAAGTTTCACATCAATGCCCTTTCTTAATGCTTTTTTTTTTTGGTAACGTTCGCAAAGGTGGTTGTACATTTCAATATCATTACGTGGTGTAAAGTTTTTGTATTTCGTTGGAAATTCTTTCAGCATTCTGTCACGTCGTCCGTGTGCAGTACTCAAACGAGTTTTCGTGAAATATGAAAAATAACTCAGCATCCGTGACATGATACTGTATAGTACTGACGCTTTCTTTAACAGGGTAAATGAATGTACTTTTGCTTTTTACAAACATCACATCCTAGCAATTCAGCATCCAGTAGTCCAGTGGTTCCTTCTTAATTTTGGCTTTTTTACGTCATTTACCAACTTCTGGTAAGTAGTTTCGGTTCTCCGAAACGAATCAGAAATGTATTTTATACTTTGTCCGTTTGTCATCCTATAGCATACCTAGCAAATGTGTGAAATATGAATCGTTTCATACATTGCCGGCTAGTTTTAGGCATTATATGCAATGTCTAGACATCTATAGAATGCCGGATTTCAGACTTTGGCAGTAACATACAATTTTCAATATATTAAAACTAATTAAATTCCTTCGAATGCCTTTATAGTTTTACAAAAAAATTTTTATTTAATTAATTTATTTATTTTCTGTCTCTTTTTGCCACAAGATTCGCTCATTCCAAGGTTTATGTAAATCTGAGTGGAAAGCAGTTTAACTATAAAGTTTAGAGATTTACAAAGGGAGTGTGAAAGTTTGGCTTGCATTCCGCTGTCCTGTCGATTGAAGGAAACAGGTTCTTCGAGGCGCTAATGATACACTGGTTACCATAAATTAAAGAAAAATAACAAAAATCACGATTGCTGAAAAAGTTACATGTAGAATTTTATGAAACTTACCTACAACATACAACACATAGTAAGGTATCAAATAACATAAAAAGAAATTACCAGACAATTATGGTAGTATAGAAATTAGCACATGTATAAAATGAACAAATCGAAGGTGTCAGTTTGCTATAGGAAAAGTACTTTAATATGGAATAGGATCGCCTCTAGAAGCAATACAGCACATACAGCGATGTGTGATGCTTTCAATTATGCGGTCTATCAGTTCCATAGGAAGCGAGAGACATTGTTCTTGCAAAGCAGCTGAAAGCGCGGCAAGAGTCTGAGGGGGCGGATTGAGAGCAGCTAGACGTCTCCCTAAAGCATCCCAAACGTGATCGACAGGATTCAAGTCCGGGGATCGAGCTGGCCACTCCATGCGCATAATTGTTTCCTGTTGAAGATAATCATCTACGGTGCGAGCCCTGTGTGGTCTTCCGTTGTCGTCCTGTAACTGGAAAGCATCACCTATTGTCCCGACATACGGGCGCACATAAGCATCAAGGATGTCATCTCTATAAACCTGAGCATTCACGGCTCCCCTTCGAAAGACATGAAGGAGTGTGCGTCCACCCAAAGAGATGCCATCCCAAACACAGACATTGCCTCTTCTGTATGCATCTCTTTCACGGATGTTTGACGGAAGATAACGGGTTCCAGGTTCTCTCTATATCAAATAACGCCCACTATCGCTTTCTAGACTAAACTTGGACTCATCCGTAAAGAGAACAGCCCTCCATTGATCAGGCGTCCAGTGGACATGTTGTCGTGCCCACTGCAAACGGTCCCTTCTATGGCGTGACGTGAGCAGCACGCAAATGGCTGGTCGCCTCGCATACAGACTACCTTCGTGAAGCCTTCTACGCACAGTTGACGTTGACACCAACCTTCCCATGGCTGCAGCAAGGGAGGATCAAGAAGAGTCGGAGTAGCGGTTCTATTCCTGCGTGCACATAATGTCAAATATCGGTCATCGGCGCTCGTCGTAGCAGTTGGCCGTCCTTGGCTGAACTTCCTCGATGCCGAATCTGTGGTTTGAAATTGCCTCAAGTCTAAGAACCACAGAAGGACTCACATTTAGTCTTCTAGGCCACTTCTGTTTGACTTTGTCCTGCCTCTAGTCTGCCAATGGCTTTCCATCGTAGTTCTGTAGGCAAATGATGCTTGGAGGTCATTGTTACGAATTGGCTATCTCAGATTTCTGATTTCTGATGTTTCAAGTGCACCACTTCTGTAAAAAGATATACTTAATTATTCAACTATTTTAATACATACATCACTTCACAATTAGCAACTTTAAAGGAAATACGAATTTAAAACAAAGCTCTTCTCTCAAACTGGTTTGCATATCATAATCTAAAGAAAGAGAGCTACCTAACTGACTTGACTATTCACTAAATGCTGAAAATAAAGTCGCTATGTAGCATACGCTATGACAGAGTAAGGAAGGGAATGGCTGGATGTGAATGGCTAGATAATGCATTAAAAAAAACAAATAATATGACAAGGGTCCGCGTGAATAGCTAAAACTTATTACATTTTTACATTAAGATTGGTTAGATTGGTTAGTGTCGTGTCCTTTGAAAAGTCAAATGGAAATGCTTGGAAATCGCAGCTTTTGTCAGTTCCACAGTCTTTTCACTATACAGCTCTCCCTGGAAAGGAAATTCCCCAAGCTTTGCAGAGCTGCAAGTACTGCCGGACAGGTGAAGATGTGTTCTGGAGAAAGTCCCGTTTCGAGGCAGTTTCTACATGTTCCGTCTGTCTTTAGTCCTGAGGTACGTATATAAAAGCTGAGTATCCGAGTAGATTCCCTAGCACTTTCTTTGTTGAGCTTCCATTTGCCAGTTAAGGTTGGGGAAGTTATCTGTTATTCCTTAGTATCCTGCAGCTGGTATAATGAATAAGTTAATTAAATTTCCTGCAGTTGGTAGTCACCCATAAAAATATGAAGGCCTTCTTGATTTTAAAGCTCCAAATTTTATGCTCTACCGTTTCATTTACGAAAGTTCTGTTGATAAGTAGCAAATGCATTTTAATGTACTTACGAAAGTTGTATTCATAAATAGCAACAAAATTGACGAATATCAGTTTTATTGATAAATAACAATGTTATTACAGTTTCTCTAATTTTAGAATAATATACTACTGTAATAAAGTTTTAGCATTGTAAAAACCTGAACCCATTATTTAATGTATAGAGTCATTAGGTTATTTGATGCTGGAGAAGTGAACAATGAGCAATGCCCACGCCGGGACTCGAATCTGGACCTCTCGAATATGCGCCGAGTGTGGTACCGTTATACCACCAAGGCATGCAAGAAAGAGAGAGAAACTGTCTTATAAATGTATTATAATTATTTAAGTGATTGAATGTTACATTTTCCTTGTTACATATCCTGTACGAGGAAAGCTTTTTACGCTTGATGCTCGTTATAACGACCGCTGTTATCCCACAGAAAGAAAAGGTACACGTGTATAGCGAAAACGTGTACATGTCTTTTAAGTAGAACAATCAACATAATGAAGTATTGTTTGTGACAAGATTCGATAGTAATTACATTTAATGTTCATATAAATTCACGAATTCATTACAATCATAAGTGGAAAGGTACGCTTCTGTTATCGGGACCGAATTTAGAAATGTATTTATTGTATGTATATATGCATGTATGTATGGATGGATGTGTTCATGTATGCATGTATCTATGTAAGTAGGTATGTATGTGTGTATACACACATGTGTGTGTGTGTATTATACACACATATACGCATATACATACATACACACGTGCATACATATTTCTGAATCCAGTCCCGATAACAGAAAAGTATCGCTAAAACGTTAAGGTTTCTGACGCAGTATGCTGCAAAATTAATCAAATAGTCAAGAGATAATAATTAAATTAAAAAAAGAGGTTGACAGTCTAACAGAAAGTAAATACATCAAAACAGCCCAATAAAAGAATATACTGATAATACTATAACAATTTGTTTGAAAATTCGTTGGTCTTTTTCGAGGAGCAGAAGCAGAATTTTCAATAGAGCCACGTTTGCGAATTTAGTTAGATGATTATAAATTTTAGAAATAATTTAAAAGACAAATTCAAAAGAAAGTGCTAAATAAAATTTAATTAAATAAAAATCATTCAAATATAATAAAATATAATTTTTAATATTTAATTAAAAAATAAAATAAAATTTTAATTTAAATTAAATCAATAATAAAATAAATTAATAATAAAATTAAATTTTAATATTAATTAAAAAATTTAATTAATCAGCAAGATATAATCTGCTCTATCCTGATAGTCAAACAGAAAATACTGTAAAAGCAAACAATATTAAATACGAATTATCGAAATAAGAAACGAGAAAAATCATTGGGCAAATTAAAAGCAATACAATAAACAAATAACTATTTAAATAAATTATTAACCAGACAAAATCCAAAACTGCTAATAAACATTGGAAATCAAAAGTAAATATATTTTAATGTCAAAATTGTGAGGCAAGGAATTTATTTTAGAAGGAAATTTCTTTAAATAAGTAGCTTTAATGATAATTTATGTGCAACAGTTTTCACATTGAGGGCGAAACGAAAAACCGTATAAATAAATGGAAGGCGGCTCATAGCCTAAAATAGAAAATATTAAAAAAGGCAGTATGCTTAAAGCTGGGGAAAATAATTAAAATTAGGTTTAATTAATTAATTCAATTAAAATTTAATTTGAATGGAATGTGAAAAAGAAAAGAAAACGAAACCTGAATGAAGTAATTCAAAACCACGTGTTGTTCCTGTGTGAGTCTTTTGAAAATTGTGTTGTGAATTGTAGAGTCGAGTTGAGTGATAGGTGGGAAGTTTGATAAAATAGAAATAATAAAAAAACAGAAACTGAGTTGAGTTGTATAGACGTAGCCTGTAAAATTGAAAAATGAGAATGTTGGAAATTGTAAAGTTGGTGATAAAATTCTGAAATTTAATTACAGAAATGAAAGGTTTAAAAATGAAAAATTAAAATGGGGGAAATAAAATGTGAAAAATTAATTTTAAAATTTTAAAATTTTTGGGAAAAAATAAGTTTAAAATTTTTTTAATTAAAAAATTATTTAAATTTATAAATAATA
>KK122283.1:0-10307 GCA_000611955.2 Stegodyphus mimosarum
ATGTAAGGAAAAACGGAGCAGCGTTGATGCGTAATAGCTATATAAGATAAAGAAACTTGGCCGTCGAGGCGGTTTTAATGCCATTTTTATTTTCCTGTTGAGATTCGTGGCCACAATCACTTGGCATTCTAGTCGTGCCTATTCAAAATCATTTATATTTTGGAAAGTATTGCGATAGGAAGCGAGCACAACGAAATAGCGACCAAGCAGCCCCCAGAAAGAAGCTGATGTGCCTAGTTAGCCAATATGGAAGCACACAAGAAAAACGTTTTGGACAATTAAAAAAACAAACAACTTTTACAATTAGAGTTTCTACGCAAAAACAAACAATTCTGTCACTGGGCAACAAGCAGATTTCTCGGTGGACAAAACTAAAAGCTTCCTTTTTGTCCTACCCGGCAAAAGACAGTGAAGCTGCAGAAACTGACTTAATGCACAATTCTGCTAAGTTTCAAATGTAAACAAATATGACTGATGTACTCGCATTTAAACAGCTTTTAAATTGTTGATAATTCTACAACTATTGCATGCAGATTAACTAAAATCAGAAAAACCTTAACCGGAAGATAAGGACAAACTAATTCAATCATTTTTAAAGCAAAAAATGCACAATTTACCAACAAATAAGAATGAAAAATGTGAGCTTACTGAGCTGAGTAGCAGAGTGGGTGTATACCTATATGCATATACTTTAGGTGCAGCCTATTGCAACCAAAAAGGGAGATGCACAACTACCTGTTATAGCAGTCTTATATACAAAATCTCAACGTTCTGAGCCTATTCGTTTTACAGTTATGGGTACGTACTTAGACCCCACGAAAAAAACTGTTCTAAATCCATTTTAAAACAGTTTTACAATTCGTTTGGGAAAAAGAGACCTTTATTCTAACCTTACATAGCGATGTCACGCAAAAACATTCTTAAACTGCATTCTATAGCTGTCAAAACAGATGTTTTCGTTGAAATGATACCGGGAATTTTTCGTGATTACAATACTTCCTTTACGTCCTACAAGGAAGTAATAATATTACTAATTCTTCAATCAAAATCTTAATTTACCGGTAGAAATAAATTTGAACTACAACTTCACTAACATCCATAATCTAATCCCAAGAAGTTTTTCTCAATTTCTCTGCCCTGCTAACATCTGTCCTTCGTTCTCTTTATTAGTTCAGCTGTATTACAAAATTCTGAAAAATAAGCCATTTGAGCTATGTATATTATGCTTAAAAATATTTTGTCAAGAACCAAGACGTGTTCAACTGGTATTTTATGAACAAGCCACACTGTGTTATACGTCATCCCTATGTACAATATCGTTTCATACATTATTCGGCAAATTCATAGAACTGATATTCTTGCGATATGATGTGCTTTGCTTTTATACTAAAATTTTTAAAATATTACTAGGTTATATTTTTCATGATTCTTATCTGAAACCGACTTTTACCCAAATGTTTCTTGGTACTAGCATTTTGTTAAAAGATTTTTAAAAAAAATCATGTTATACGTGTCAACTTTATTGCGTAATGAACAGAAGTGGCCTTTTCCAAAGCTGTGTTTTTATACCTTCTTCGAAACGGCTTTCTGTTTCATGCTAATCCAGTGATTTGCCCTTTTCCTCTTTCACTAAATGAATTATATATAAGCTGCGGTAGAATTCATAGCGTACTATAAAAGTCCTGCCATGAAGGAGCAACGATTTATTATCTGTGTTAAAACAGGCATGTTATTTATCGGTCGGCGTTTGAATGTGTCCTCTATTAAATAAAAGCTTCACTGCATCACATATTCTTTCATGAAGTGTTAGAAGCTGCCTGTTATCTGTCGTCACATGTCGCCGTGGATATTGACGACGGCAGCTGTGATGCAGTCCTTCTGTCCGAAAGTAGTGGAAAAACCTATTCAAAAAATTTCTTCCGTGGGGTACTTCTATTAGAAAAAAATTCATCACATGTTAGATTTGGAGAAGGGGACGGCTAAAAGAAGTCACCATTATGAGAAATTAACCTTCCGGGAATGTCTGCCTCAAAACTTTACCATGCATATTCTGGTTATCTTCATGGTCACCTCATCTTATTAAAATCAAACATGATCCACATTAATGTTCAACTTTCGTAGGAAGAAAGAATTCTTACATCGCAAAAGTATGCATATGTGTGTACGTAGAGAAAAAATACACTTGCCCATTCTTGCAATTAAATTTTCATTATTTCATTTAAAATTAAATTCACCATACGATTTAGTTGAAACATCCATTTAAACTTACTTTCCCACATTGTTGCCCATTTTTCTGTTAAAATAACAGCACACACTGTATAACAAGGTAATCCCGTATCTAAATGTACTTCCTATAGTTTTCTTCGTGATAAATACTTTTTAAAAATTATTATGTTTAATTTTGGAAAAGAAATTAAAATTCGGAATTATTTATATTGACTTTTTTTTCATATACATTAGAGTCCAAAATGAAAGAATAAAAAATAATTATAAAAATCATATTAATATTTTATTACACGGCAAAAGAACACTCAAAGATCGCGCGTAAGCATTTATGAATGATTAAATTTCCTTGTTTGCAAGTTGAATGAGACTTAAATATTGCAGCCAATGCTAAATTATGCATAGTATTTAAAAGCAGGAACTCCTTCATGTCCATTCTCGAAGATATAATTATTCAATAGAAATGTGACCGTCTGTAGTGCAAAAGTACACTTCATAAAGTTTTGCTGTACTACTGATACCAAGTGTCTGTTGGGATCAAACATAATTTTTCTGACTCCTAGAAGGACCTGTTAGGCAACAGTTCACCAACCTAAGATAACTCTAATGTGCCATTTAAATAAGATTGAGATTAGTTTGATGGTAAGGTCATTCAAATATTCGGCTACCATAAGCAAATCGATGGAGTCGAACATTTTCATTCATGAACAAAGACGTGGGCCTCACTGGGGAAGGAAAAGTTCATCTCTCTCAAGAAGGATTACGGAACCTCTGTCAACTTAGTGCGGCTGTTTCTCATGATGCCTTCTCAAACAAGTAAACTGCTACTACTGGGCAACAACAACATCTTTCAGGATGTATGTATGCGTTGGAAAGTTGAGTGTTTCAGACTCTCTCCAATTGAACGTTTGTCCAGAATCACTCTATAGATCGAATTTAAACTTAACTGACAGCAGTACTTGCACCCAGTCATTTCGGCAACATTGACGAAAACTACGACACCATTTTAAACGCTTTCCTCAACATGTAATGGGAAACAGCACAGTGGTCCTTTCATATAATAGTCATAGTCGTGAAGCTTTTGGTAAGACGCAGTATGCTTATTCAAGTACCAGTGACTCTTGAGATTATCTTAACTAATATTCTAGTGGTTATCTAATGGTTTCTCCGTGCCATCAGTGACAAATAACTGCCTTCATAACCTAAGTTACCCTAAACTATTTTAATCAGTAAGATGACTGATTACTCCCTTGCTTAAAAAGAGATTTCATATTCTTTATAGCATGCTACAAAACGCGGGTTCTCAACCAGGGGAGTTATTTCCTCCCCTCTAAGGACAATTTCATAACTTCAGGAAAGAATGCGGTCAGCCTTTTATTTAGCTGTTTGAAATTTAGTTTTAGTTTATGAATATAAAAAACTACTTTTATTCAAGATTTGATCTTTACCAATATTTTCTATATTTTTTTGTTGTTTAATTTATAAAACACGTTAAAAATATTCTGAATAAATGTATATATGTATTTTTCAAGTTTTGAAAAGGAGGGGAAATGATTTCCTAGCAACAGTGAAAGGGTTGAGTGGGGCAAAAAAGTTGAGAACCACTGCTATAGGAGTTGTTCAGCTCTCTGGTTATGTGTAAATTTTTTGAACCACCTCGAATCTGCTGACTATTTGCCCTTCTAGCTTTCATCTAAATGATGTATTTCAGGTATTATTAAGGTCCAGCAAATTTCAACTTCCAGTCACCAAGTTTGACACCAGTGAAGGTTTGAAAATCTGGTGAGCAGGCTGCCTTTAATCCAGTTATTCCTGCAAAAGTTTGCCCTTTAAATAGGAACGTAATTCTTTTAGACGGATCCAAAGCCAAAGTTCTGTGAAAAAGTTTTGTTACTAATGCAAGGTGATATTCCTGTAAATCACAGCTGTTGAACATAGCATAATCATAGCTGATAAACATTGTCGTAGTTATAAGCTTATATATGCGTCATGGCTTGTATTCTAGAAAAGAAAACTTTGGTACTCCTGTTCTCTTTCGGCAGTACTAATGTGCCAGAAGCTGAACATTAGAATATCGACCGTTGAACATTGGTATTTCGACCCGACTTCAAGCCTCTGTGAACGAGGTGGCTGCGTAGATTTCGTGGTTTCTTCCATGTGTAATGTGAATGTAAGCTAGTCTTAAGACGAGATAACATTAGGAGCCACTCTTAAAACCAAAACGTAGTTCATCAGTTAAATGATACGCAGTCCTATTGTTTTATATTCCAAATAGTGTACTTACTACATCATTTTAAGCAGATTATATATACCTATGATTTTAAATAATGCATGCAGGAACGTCTGGAATCATTGAAGATGAAGCATTTGTTTGATATGGCTTAGGTCCTTGAGATATCTGTAGGCAGTGCATTTGCTGGATGACTTCGGGGAATTAAGGCCATATCATGTTCCTGTTCTGGAGTTGTGATGCATATGCATTTTTCTTTGAGCCACCTTATGAATTTCTTCGCATATTTATACCAGAGCCTGAATATAACAAATGTTAAAACAATGCTATCTTGGGAAATGTGACTTTTAGTTATCTTTTGATGATCATTTCAAATATGATGTCATCATTATGACTGCACTAAGCCATATTTATAGGTTACACGTAATTTTTATCAACGCTTTCTTCAGAAAAAAAAAGCTACAAACTAAGGAGCAGACTAAATTCGTGATGTGCAGAATTCAATAGTATGGTCAACTAATTGAAACTCATTGCTAGAGATTTCCCTTGCTTCTAACTTTCAAAAGATTTTGCTCACCCTATGCCAGCAGTTGTGCAGCTTTATCATTTTCTGTCTGTTTTAATGCTGTGGTCATATATATATGCGTATTAATGTTAACTAATGGAATTTAAGTAAAAAATTTCATGTTTAATGTTAATTTAATGGTTCTTAGAATAGGAACATATTGAAATTGAGAATGTCTTATAACTCCCGCTTATAAGAACACCTTTTATTTTACTTTCTTTGTGATTTTAGATACCAAGAAATGATGTAGAAAAGGTGAACACAAGCTTCTCTTTTGCAAACTCAGCTGCTTATCAACTGGACAAGATTTTGGGCGAAGAAGAAGTATATTTCATGACTGCTTATTTTGTCGATCCGAGTAAGTAATATATTATAATTTTACATCAGGAATATTGACTTTTCTGCTATGTGTGCATATTTCATTTTACGTTTTAAATACAACGTGTCCATTTAATACTTCTTCACAGGAGGCAGGTTAAATCAAACATATATCATTGGTAATAATATTCACGTAGATGTTATGTATATCTCAATAACATGAATCATCTGTTTTTGAAATGCTATATTTTTCAAAATATTTACATATACGATAATTGGTATGTGAAAAGAACTGATAACTAGTCAAATTTTCCTCAAACAATTCAAATCTTGTAAATGTGAACCGTTGATCACATGACACAGTCGTAGAAATCGAGTTCAACTCGTGCAAGTGGTAGTCGAGTTCTGTCTACACCCTCCGTAATACTGTCCTGCAGGTCTTCTGATCTAAGCTGTATGACTTCCTCCTTTGGGAATATGTTTAAGTATTGTTTCTAACAATTTCGTGCTCCTGTTGCCTCTTTTAAAAATCTTTTAAAAATCACGCTTTTTAATCGTGAAAAAGAAGTGAAAATCATAAACGAAATCGATTTCAATCAACTTGTTACGGCCCATGGCCACTGCTCACTATATTTTTAAAGAACTGGTATTCAGGACAGCCCATTCTGTAAAATGTCTAATGTAATAGGTGATAATAGTGCACATTTTCTAGAATCATGTGAATTAACTGCTGGTCTCGGACAAGATTTTAAAATTGCATGTGATCCTGTTTATTACTCCCAAAAGGAAAATTAAAATCGCACATTATTAGGGGTATTATGAAAATTATTATGAAAGGAATCTAAGAATAGGATAGGATTTCAAATTTAGGAAACGTTTCCTTTTTTTCTGTGGGGGACAGGGTTTGCTTTTATATGCTTTTTCTTATAATTTATTTTCTTTCATAATATCCCTTTTATGTGTTAGTTTTCTTTTCTTTTCTTTACTCTTTGCTTTTGTGTTCTGGTATATTCTCGGGTGCAGCCCATTTTCGGCTATAAAATGAATTTATGTTCGTTACGTGGGATGGGCTGCGCCCAGATTTTAGCTGACTAACCCCTCTTGCCAGCTAGAGTTAACGTCCTGCTACGATGCGGTTGGTAAGGGAATGCTACCGAAGTATGGACCGAACTCTACTGCTACCTGGATAGATGTCGTGAGACTAACAGGGCACATGTAGAGCATTTGTAGTGTATGAGGGAAACTTGATGACTTTAAGAGTTCTTTTCATGTGTCAATTACTATTACAAGTTAATACTTTTTAAAATGCGATGAATCATTTACAGTAGCAGTATATATTTTCCTAACTGGTAATCAGGACATGATAATTAGCCAAACTCATTTGATCTTTTCATAGTTAATATTTTGCTTCAGCTATTATTTTCGTTTGCGAATTTCCCTCAAAATAATGTAAAAAAAGCTAGCATTTGTTCCATGCGTTCAAAATTAAGTATTATTTAAATTAAAAATTATTTCTCGAAATGATGCAATTATATCTCATAGAAACTTATGCAGTAATGCTTTACGAAGAACAAAACTCAGTTGTTGAATGTCTTTAAAGATTTCAACAAAAATTATGCCAATGTTTGGTGATTTTATCCTAGAACACTCTTTTCCAGAATAAAGTCGCCCAACGGCGACTGTGCATTTTGTAGCCGAAGATAAAAATGTCGATGAGTAAGTTGCGGGAAACGCATCTTACGAGTTAGAGACATTGAATATCAAGTAAAAAGTGCATGCGAAAGCTAATTACCTGTATTATGAAGAAGACTTGCGGTTTTGTCATTGGACAGCGTGCTGCTATAATTCGTTTAAAAGGAATCCAGATATTAAGGAATGATAAAGTTCGTCATGATAAAAGGATGAGAAGATTGAGGAGCGAAACATCATCATCTCGTTATTGATCTTCAATGTTCTGTAACGTGTAAATTCAGCATTTGCTGCAATATATTCATAGGAAACTTTTTTGCTTATCTTCGACCATAATGGATTTCCGACATGTGGTTACTTTATTCTGAGACATTGTATATAAGGCTTCTTCAAAACATAGGAATAAATATGACGTTTTACGTTATATGAGTTAGGTTATATGAGTAAACAACAGAAATTATGTAGCATCAATCTTTTTATATGTAAGTGCTGTCAAACTGGGGAGAAAATAACCGAGGAAAAGGCCTGGAAATACTTCTTTATTAAGTCACACAAAAAACATAGGGCATGTTACTTTTCTTTACTACGGTATCGATTTAAACGAAACTCTTCTTAAATCCCTTTTCCTTACCTCTCCTTTTTTTTAAATATGCTTATGTATCGAAGTTGCCTTGAAACATTATGTTGGAATTCCGTTTTCTAAGAAATTAGTTTGCTATTGAAAATTATTGAGTGTCTTAACATTTTGAAGAAGAAAACCACATTCATTTATCAGCCAAATTTGACAGCTCAGTCAAGTGAAAAGGAAAGCATACAAATTTTACATTCATGATGTTTGGATTCTTCAATACCAGGCATTGCAGGCACTGCAAATGAGATTGCAGGCACTGCTTCTAAATTTTCTACATGCATTTTCAATAGGTTATCGCTTCCATGAAATATTCAAAATATCACCAAGTACGATGGTTTTACAAAAAATGGATTATCTGGAGGAGATGAAATTATTGAAGTATAAACTTGAAAGACAATGAATACAGAATGTTTAAAAAAATTATACATTTAAAAAAAATGTTCCTTACAAAACTACGTAACATGGTAGATCTTGGAACGAACGCTATACATACATGAATGTTGTAAAATTTAATGGATAAATTGCGTACAGTAAGATGCTGTTCACATTGAACAAAGGAATAATAAAGTACGCTCTATGTTATGTAGGACATTTACAATGCACGTTCTCTCACATGCATGAAATTTTGGTATTTTAACTTAAACTTTTAAATAAGATTTTGGTATTTTAACCTGATCTTCGAAAGACAAGAAAGCCTATAAAGAAAGTTGTACCTATAAAGTATTGCATACATTTCAAGAGATGGCAGAATAATAAAAATCGGGCTGGCTTTTGTATCGAAGCAAACCATTATTTGTGAAATATTGATCAGAACTGCGGATATATATTTGTGAGTGCATATGCATACTTACAGGGATTTTCATGAGAACATGGTAGTATTGGGCGCTTTGGGTGCTGTCATTTCTAAAGCTGATTTGAGTTTTGCTTGTTTTATGTCTTGAAGCATTTACTTCCTTAATTTTCAAAAAATACTTGAATTACGCTTGTGCAATTTTTTTTAATACTCCCTTCAAACCTTTCTCCAAATATTCTGCTCTATGCATAATCGAACGGTAGTCATAGCGGCATTTGTATAATATGCATCAAAATAATTGATAAATAAAATAAAAGTATTAATATTTATTTCAAGTCGTTTCAAGTATTTCAAGTTTTTCAAATTGTTAAGATTTTAACATCTTGCTTTAGCAATAATATGCAATAGTGGACGGACCAGAGAGCAATATTTAGACCAAGGCACAGGAACTGGCCTCTATTTCCAGAATGGTACAGACCCTATAAATGATTCTGTAGAAATTCCTTTGTATGAGAAAGATATGGAAGGAACTCGCTGGGTTAAAGGCGGTTGCTTTAGAACAATGGGTACGTATAATTTTAAAAATTACTTATTTACAGAAGTATCAGCGTTTATGGAAAATATTTATGATGTTGATTGTAATTCGTTTATTTCATCTATACAGGTGTTCATTACTGGTATGATACTCATGAGAACATGACATGCTCGAAATTTTTTCCTATCACTGCTATCTACAACAGAGGAAAGTTGACCAATTTCGCTTTTGCATCTTTCGGCAACTATGAATTTTCGAAGCGATTCGAACATCCACCTTCGTCTACTTTTAATGTAAGTTGCACAACATACACATTTGATATTTTTTTAATATTTCCATTATGCAGGTTGATTAGAATCTTTGAGTCCATTATAGATAAAATATTGATAAAAGTTGGTGAATACATTCTTCAGACCATAAGGAAGAGATATCTAGTTAAGGTAGATAAATTCAGTTCAAATTTTCGTTTCCAGAAGAAAATATCTTATTTTCGAGAATGAAGCCCAAACTCTGAATGTTTTGTTTTTTTATTCCTGAATTTATGCGAGATAGCTGAATTGATTACATTTTGGAAGCGTAATAGAATGTGCAAATGGCATACAGCTAATGAGTTGCATGCCACTTCTGCTGATTTTCAGATAAGACACAGTGTTACACTTCTTTAACACTCCGTCGGGCGCGCCTAGAATTTCCCTCCACTGGGCGCGCTGCATCCGAGAGATGCACATCGCATTTTAATAATATAAAATGCTTTATATGATTTGAAAAGTGTTCCTTCTTTTTCTTTTTAGTTCCAGAATACATCTGGAAATTTTTTTTTATTAATGACATGCAAATTACACAATTTAGGAAATACAAAATACAACATACAGGAATACAATTAGAAAATGAAAAGTATACAATACACAAAATAGTGACAGAAGATTTTGTAAAACAGGAAATATGTATTTATTTATTCATCAGAATCATATTCTATTTGAGGCTCTTCTTCAGAGCATTTTTTACACATCATAACGGCATGTTCCAAGCAAAAATACTCATTACATTTCGTACAAGAATATTGTGTCATTCTGCTTTTCTTAAATCCATAGCATATAAAACACCGTTTTCGCTTATTTGGAGCGTTTGGACATTTTACGGCATTTTTATATTCTAGAGACGGTTTGTAATTTTCCAACTTCCTTTGCAAATATCTTGATAAATTAGTTTTTGTGAGGCGTCTAGTGATTTCTTCATTTGTCAGTTCTTTTACTAATCCTCTTAGATACTCTCTTCTATTTTTTACCAAATTTTGATTGCCTAGATAAACCACTAGTCCATTTA
>KK122283.1:10981-31057 GCA_000611955.2 Stegodyphus mimosarum
AATCATTTTCAGTGTCCGAAGGAAGCTCACATATTTCTAAAATATCTTCTTCATCCTCAGTTTCATCCAATTCTTCATCATTTAATTCTTCTTCTCCATCACTAAATAAAATTTTCTGCACGATTTCTAAATCTGCTGGGTTATTGAAATCTAAGTATTTTTTGGAACTCATCGTACGGCACAACCGTTGTCGGGCGCGTGCATCTGATGAATGTACAGCTTCGAATAAACTCCAAACGTGTACTCCTTTCCCCTTCTCCCTCAAGGACAACTACATTCCTGAATAGCACGTGACCGGGAGGGCAGATATTGTGAAGATCAAGGTCATGAATTCCCGTTTTCGGTAGAAAAACAAAGATTGTAAAAGGTTTGCATCTGAAAGATCACGCGCGCCCGACGGAGTGTTAATAAATATGAATTGTCAGGGATCCTCACAACCAGGTCCGGCGAAGAGAAAGGCCAAGCATATGGAAAATTTCGAAAGAGAAGTTTATCGCCGAAGCTGGCAAAAAATAGTTTCCTCGTTTTTGGATAAATATAACATGTTGTCCACTCTTGTTTAAAAAAAAATGGTTTCCATGCAGCCATGTTCTTGCAAGAGAAGAACAACGACACTTGAACGACGAGTAAAACTTGAAGAACAACGTTCAAGAACAACCTGCAGGGAATTATTGTAATTGGCTTCCTTATTGTGTTTACCAAAATCAGCCTCCTCAAACATATAAGTTGACGAGGCTTAAATTTAGCACTGAAATTAAACACATTCTTATAATCGGAACGTAATCGTTATTCCTGCACTACATAAAGAATTGAAGGACCTCACATGCGAAATTTCTGCAATATTAACTATCTTTTAACATGAAATGCACCTTAATTGCCCACAGGATATTCAAAAGTAGCGTTTAGCCCTAGCATAGATTATGCTTCACGCATGCGCAATGACAAGCTTCGTTGGCGTTATTGGGTGGCGTCCGTTATACAGAATTGGTGATGTATCATAAGATTGGCAACTAAAGACAGGTTGTTATTTAACTAAATTTTGTCACGTTGCAGAAGTTAAGCCTGAATAAGAAGCTTTGAAGAAGTTAAGCTGCTACTGATTTCGTATAATTAGCGTGATTAGAATGAAAGGTAATTTTGTATGTTTGGAGTGTTCGAAGACCTATTTTCGATTACCTTTTGGATTACCACTAAGGTAACATAATGTAATCAAGAATACGAAAAGAAATTTATGTAATTTTATATATGTATGTTATTTTGCTGAATGCCTGTTAAAAAATAAACTTTTATTATAACTGTAAATATGAAATAAAAAAACAAATTTCTAAAATGAGGTTAAATTAATTGATCACGTTAAGCTCTCAAGAATTACTTGCCTAGGATAAGACATGCCTTTGTGAAAAGCATGAATTTGAAAAGAAATTTTATGATAACAATAAATATAAGATGAAATATCAAACAAAAATACATTTGGAAATAAATGTAAAATACGGTTAATTCATTATTGACGTTACAAAAACCTACAGTATTAATTTAAGCAGTTCATAAACATCAAGACGAGTGAAAAAAGAATGAAGTCTATTCCCCCATACGCTTTTTCAAGTCCCCAGTACATAAATTCTTGCATGTTTGGGTACAAAACTTACCCCATACGCTTTTTAAGTCCCCAGTAAATAATTGCTCGCATAATTGGGCATAAAGTGAGCAAATTTCACACATTCCGCAGCACTTCACCTACGCATCGCTGAAGCCTGAACTGTGAATTCATCTCCAAGCCAAACTTACATAGATGTTCTTTGGCCAAGCGACGAAGGTTACCATGCTGAAAATATACGTAATGCGCATGCTTGAAGCATAACTCATGCTAGGGCCAGACGCTACTATATTCGAAGCCAAAGGTAGTCAGTTAACAGCGATCCTCGCTCAAACCCAATCAACAAATTAGGATGCGGATTTTTGCCATTTTAATTGTTGCACCCTATGGATCTTGTATGACTGCTAACGGATAATTGATATGCTGTTGCTGGAGTATTTATAAAATAATTCCAAGCATATGGCAGTTTTGTCAGCCACAGCAATAATTCCTTACCCAGCAACTTCAGCCACTGTCCACTTCCTGATAACTACAGAATTAAAATGTGTTGAACCTAGATTTGGAATTACCTAAATTTGGCTACTTCGTTCTCTTCCTTGGGCTCTTTGAAGATCCCGTCATCTAATACGCAATGTTTATGTCTTCCATGTTCATCTCTGTTCCGATTATGACTAAATGGTTAGTGGATGCCTTCTCTCATCCCGAACTTAAATCATCACATCTAGTAGGTAGAATTAATAAAAATTAGCTGTTGGGAAACGTTCGCTTCACTGAAGTGTTTATCAAATTAAATTCATGTTACGACTGCTTAAAAGACTTAGTTCATCTATCGTGTATGCCTTCACGTGCTTCCATTACGTTAGCGAAATGTTTTCATTTTGTGTCCTTAGCGTTCGAGTTTGCTTTATAACATGCTTCTGTTTGATCGGATGAAAAGTATTAATGGTCAATGCTTTCTCTTTAAATCTGAAGTACGCTGCAACATAGTGAAATATGGTCAAATTGTTCGCTGAGAATATTCGACATGCTTATACGATTTGCGTTCCACGGCTGCAAGTTAAATATCATTAAATGTGTTTTTCTTTGGCCTTAAAAAATGGAAGTTGTGCATTCTACATTTGGTCTTCAAAATTAGTGTTGCAGGATTAGTGATGTTATAATAATTTGTTTTACATATTCTTAAAGTTATAAGTGAGAAGTTTTAATGTTGTTTCATTACTTGCTTTTATGTTTTATATGCTTGAGTAAGAAATTCATTGAGCTTTGAATTGTAAATTCAAGAATTCTACATCGAAATTTGTAGATATGGCCCATGAAAAATTCGAAATTCTTTCTCTACACAAAGAAAACTTTACCTGTCCAGTATTTGATCTCACAAAAAGTCTTCCAATGAATCGGTATTTTACTTTTTTCAAAAAACATGTAATGCCAAAAGTATTTCTGATAAAGAAAAATTAGCTGTATTTCTGGGCCGTTTAATTAATGTCTAAAATTTAAAGATTATTTTTTTAATATTTGATCTGCTAGCCTTTTTCCTGGACTGTAAGTCTCCATCATCATTTCTAAAATGTCCAAGGGCGATGATTTCTATTCCTCTTCCACTATTCTCAAGAATCCATGAATCGTTATGGGTTTGCTCTTAGAAATAGCTCTTCAAGAGACTAAAGATATAATTGTCCATAAATGAAACGTCATGGGACTTCGCAGGAATAGGTTAAAAAGGTATATATGCAATACCTGTATCAGCCTTCATTTTTTCAAGAATTGCAGTGATACTCTTCGAAGTATGACGTGTTGCTTTGTCTTGACGAAGTTTCGTTCTTTCGAAGTCATTGGGATAAAATACTGAAGTTGATTATTTCTCAACAGATGGCTATAATATTGCTTTGTTATTATTGGCTAACAAAAGTTTTGCCTTGAATACTATTGAATAAATAGTTTATTTCATTTTTATCAGTATGTAAGTATATGCGTCACCTGCGTTATGTAACTTGTATGATAGCTGCTAATTTTGAAATGAAGCACTCCAGAAAGAATTTCATAAACATTTTACTATTTTTAGAATAGAAAATTAAAAAATCAAATTAGAAAAAAGACTAGAGGCTATGAAAATTTTAAAAAAAATGTATTTTACATGTGTATATAACTAAAGATAATCGAATATCTAAATGTTCTCTGTTGAGTGTTAATTACAAAGTGTACAAATTACTATTTATAAAGTATCTTGGGAATAAATAAATGTTTGCATGTATAAGGTTTGTTATAAATATTTTATTCATTAATCATAATTATGTTTCATTTATTTAATTTATAGCTGTTCCTGCCAACGCCTGTGCCAAAATGCTTATATGATGAATACGAGATATCTGGGGGCTTTAGTACCATGCATGTGTACTTCACTATAAGACCATGGAATCTCTTTTGCTGATTTATTTAGCTGCACCTGATGATATACCAAAGACATATTATTACTCATTAAAATAATATCACTAATTAAAAATAAATTAGTATCTGTTATTTGAAGTGTCGCTAATTTGAGAAAATGGCATTTATTGAAATTCATTCGGGAACTCGGTCACAGCAAATGATTTTATGTCGGCTATTATACCACATGCGCTTTAGAAAACATAATTTTAATTCCTAGTACAATCACCTTACTTACGCCACACCTACGTAATTATATTTTATACGCTATGTATATATATATTTACCTTTAAACCTTAAGATGTATTTAATTCAACGCAGGTGATTCAAATGAAAGTGCAGTGAATTTGCGAAAAGTTGTACAATTGATTGTAAATTGCCGGGATGTATCCTTGTGGCTCAAATGACCTGTAGGTATAAATATGATGGTCAATAACTGTAGAAGGAAGCGGAATCAGTGCCAATATGATTGTCGACAAGCACTTCGTTAAACCAGGAATGTGTGGTAATATTTGAGTAGAGGTTTAATTAAATGACTTGAAATTCATTGCAGGATAAAAGCGTTGTACGAAGATTCATATGTGCCTCTGGAACAAGTAAGCGAGTGGTGTAGAAGATTTAATGTAGCCTCACTTCTGCGCAGCTCATCCATCAGCATCCCATGCTCTTTTCTAGGTTCCAAATGGGATAATTTTGGAATACTACATGGAAAAAGAAATTAAGTGATCAGTAATTATTATGCAGATCTGCTTCAAAACCACCTTCGCCTTCCAATCAATAAATGAAAGACATCTGATTTCAGTGGGTACTGTTACCGCATGACAATGTTCGACTACATACTGCCTGTTTAACAATTAACCGACCAGCCGGTATAGTAATTAGTGACGCTGACTGTCTTACTGATGGTCAGGGTTCAAATCCTAGAGAAAGCATAGATGTTTAAAAGCATATAGTGTCTGTTCTCAAAATACATAGCGAACCCTAAGGCCTTTCGAGAGGGTGGTGGTAGAGGAAGAGAGCTGGAAGACTCTCGGGCTCTCCCCCCGGAAAGTTCTTCCTCAAAATTGAAGCGGTACTGTGGTGGAACTGTACCTGTACATCCATTGGTGAACTTGTCCCACCCAGTTCTACCTGTACCTGTCCATTTAACAATTGCAACAATGCGGGATATACACTATCCGACATTGAAAATGCAACACCAAAAAGGAGTGGCCTGCAAATTATGCAAATTTCAGGGTAGATGCACGCCACCAAGTTATGCCAATGATGTGAAATGCGCAGCTCTCCAGCGCACGTTGAAGAAGTTATAAGGGAAGGAACCTGCAGAATGTTCAGTTTTCATGCCGTTAATTTCTGCTAGGGAAATCATCGTAGAAAATTTGTTCTTGTCTCAGAGGACGCGTGTAATAGCAGAGAGTGCCAGACCTCGTCAACGGAGGCAGTTCCAGCAGACAGACTATTTTACGAGGGGCACGGTGATCGGTCTGAGAGGGGCAGGTTGGTCTATACGGCAAATCTCAGGTGACATACACACCTGGACGCGTCCACAGTGTACTGGCTGTAGCGAGACGATGATTGGAACAAGGAAATATGGCAAGTTCAACGCATGCCGGTGCAACCAGAACGACGTCAGCACGCGTGGATCGACGCATTAGCCGAGAAGCGGTGGCGCACCCGCAAGCCACTTCTACCTCCATTCTGCAGTATGTTCAAGACACCCTAGATGTTCCCATATCGACCAGAACCATTTGCCGTCGACTGGTGGCTAGTGGCCTGCACTCGTGGCGTCCTTTAAGAAGACTGCCTCTAACCCCATATCATAGACGCCAAAGTCTGCAGTGGTGCCGGGCTTGAGCGATGTGGCGTCGATGTGGAGACAGGTCCAATCCGCCAAAGTCCAATCCAACTGTGAAACGCCCCGCTGCATCATGGTTTGCGCGACAATTGCGTACGGTTCCATGTCACTACTAGTTCGTATTCAGAGCACAATGATGGCCCAACGATACATGGATGATGTGCTGCAGCCGGTGACACTCCCCTACCTTCAGGAGCGCCCAATGCCCTTTATCAGCAAGATAACACCTGACCAGACGCTGCTCGCATCAGGCAATATGCTCTGCAAGGTTTACAGATGCTTCCCTGACCACCGTTCTTCCCTGATCTCACACCAGTCGAACACATTTGGGGTGTAACTGGACGCCATTTGCAGACCCTGGCAAATGATTGACAGGGAATGGAGAGCCATTCCTCGGGACACTATCCGTAGTCTTACTGACTCTGTACCTAGACGTGTCGCTTCATGTATCGCCGTCCAAGGTGGTCCTATAAACTACTGAGGTGACGCTGTTCTCGCTATGTGTTATGAATATCATTTCCAAATAAACATCACTTATTCTCTGTTTGCCGAGTTTCATCACTTTCTGGACACTCCTTCTTGGTATTGCATTTTCAGTGTCGAGTAGTATAAAATTTGACTCACCTTATTCACTAAACATTGCCCTCGTTGAATTTCATGTGTTCTGACTATTAAAGAAGCGATGGAAGGCAAGCATTTCCGAGGCGATGAATACTGCGGTGTACGAGGATCAATCCCAGTCAAAAGAATTCTTCTCACGAGGTATCTATCCACTTCTACAGCGCTGGAATACGTGTATGACATGTTACATTGACTATGTTGAAAAATGATGTACGTAAAATGTTTTTGTGTTTTCGCTTGGTAAAAAAGGTAGGTTTTCTTTGAATCACCTTTGTAGTTTAAATTTCGTCAAAATCGTAAATGAAAAGAGAAACACTTCAAAATAACGAATGAAGTTGTTCAAATAAATGAATTGCTGCAGCGTAAAGCAAAATAATACTTAAGGAAACAGACAGAAAAAGAACGTCTTACTCCTCTATGTACTCCAAATAATATATCTGGATACAGTTACTTCTCCACCTGTTATTATGAAAGAATAATTCATCCTCAGAAATTTTTAAGGCACTCCAAAGTGTTATATTTTCTCTTATCCTAATACATCCACATCGCAGTATAATACCAGTTTTCAATAAGCTGAAGTTCCGAATAAAATCTCCAAAATTTTACAAGATGAACAAAATTGTCCAATACCTTTTAGAAACATGGCCTAAATATATAGTTTCTCGCAAATGATTCATCGAGTTTTATAGTGCTGTATTTCTCAGAATATTGCAAATAAAAACGATTCAGTCATTTCATACTGGTTATAGCCATAACACTGTAAATGTTCCATGTCTGCTCCTTTTATAACACGATACACCCCAAAATCGCATTCTCAGTTCTGCACACACACGCTGTAACATTTCCTTACTATTGTTCACCAATGATATTATGCTGTTCCACAATTCTTTTAATGATGCTGGCAATAGGGGCATATAAACACTCTCTTTAACATACATTCAAAGAAAAAAACATTAGTGGGCGTAAGTCAGACCAGAAGACCTTTGGGTGGCCATTTGAAACAATACCAAATCCTCTTCCCCATTCCGATCAGTGCAACAATGTGAGAACCGTTCATTCAGTTTTTGGGGTTTCACCTTGTTATTTCACAATTCAATCCTTGAAACACCAAACACTGGTAAGCGAATAATCGATAGAGTGTGTGAACAGAGACGTAAGACTCAAGAAGGGTTAACTACCCTTTATTTCTGTAAATAAATATGGCACAATCAGCTCCTAACTCGGAGTGCACAGCAAAGCCTCCACTTGGGTTTGAACTCAAATTAATATGAAATTAAGCTTAACTAAAGCTAACTGAAAGATATAGCCGAGGCTATCAAGGTTCTAAGTAGTTGGCCCCTAAATCTTAATTAAGTCGGCGAAGCCAAACAAGGGCCTCAAGTATGGCCGAGCGTAGCAATAGCTTAGAGAGAGACGTAGCCAAAGGCAAACTCGCGCTAGTCAGGAACTCGGGCTCTCTCTAACGAAGTCAGTGAAACATTGACTTAAATACTACTCTTACTCATTTGCATTAACCGCGTTTCTGAAAATACTTTCTGTGAGAAAACTAAGCTGAAGCTAGAAGGGATAGGAAAGATGCAAAAACTTAAAATAACTGTTACAAAATTAGGATAAACCTTACAAGTTAGTAACGTAACAATGTCCTTTCTTGCTCAAATATGACATTTTTTAATAATATTTCATTGAAGGAAGTGACTACAGCACTATACGGTATCCGCATAGTGTTTTCTAAGAAAAGAAAGAGCTTCTATACCTTTAAATAATTTAGTTTTAATGACCATATTTCTTTTAAATGAGAATATGACAATGTTTGACGCTCAATATTTCGGCATTTTAACGATTTACCATTTCGCATAAATGAAATGTCGCTTTGTCAGTGAATAATGTATGGACGAAGAAATTATCGCGTCTCAATGTCTCTTGCATACAGTTACATAAATTCGAATGGCTTGCTACATCTGGTAGTATATGCTGCAAGTGTAATTTCAGTTGCAGTTGCAATGCAAAATTTGCAACTAGCCCGATTTTTTTTTCTGAATTTTCTCCAGTTTCGCTCTTGATCTTAAGAAAGAAAGAAATTTTATAGCTTGATGATTCTATGTTCGAAACGCATTTTGCACAAAAATAATGGACAAACGCGTTACATATTTAAACGCGATTCTGAAAACAAAACTCATAACTATTGTAAAAGAAAGTCTGCATTTCCTAATTTAAAAAATTAAGACATTTATTTTCATTAAGATTATATCAAAAATGCGCGCGATTCTTAATTTAGAACTTGCAGAACTTCCACACTTGATTAATTATATATAATAACCTATACATATAAGTAATAATTCATATGGTAACTGATGTGATAAATTTTGATTTTAGTTTCAACCTCACAATTTGGACAAATATTCTTCAGAAATTAATCAAGTGAATATTGAAATTCCAAAGGAGGATGCGCGTTCCGTCACGTCAATGGAAGGTCTGAACAAAATTTTGAAAAAAAAATCAACATGTTCAAGTATTTTCCAAGGCAAAAAAAGGATTGTATTTGATCGAATTTTATCAGAAATTAAAACGAGGGTTAACAGCTCTACTACACAAAATTCAAATTCTGCATTTCTCAATGGTCATGAAATATAGAATATGTCGACTGAAGAACTGCAGAAGAATGCAGCAGATCTTGCGCGAAAATATAAAAGAGACCTAAACACGTTGGAACACTTGTAACAGATCTACACGTATGATTTGCAGAGTGCCTTTTACAATATTTGAAATGCGTACAGATTTATCCTACACTTTACATCCGCAAGCTGTAAGCGAAGTTTTAACAAATTAAAATTTATTAAAAACTATGTATGATCATTGATGATTAAGGACCGTTCATCAAGTCTCGCGATTCGGGCAATCGAAAATCAACCCGGACATCAAATTAACTATGACAGTGCATCTTTCCTTTATAACAAAAAATGGCACATAAAGAACTTCCTAGTACAAAAGGAATTTTAAGTTTTATTTCAAACCCTACTCTACTTTTGTATTTATATAAAAAAAATATGTTATAGAAACTCCAGAAGATGGGTGAGGACAACAATTTTATGTTTTTGTCCCACATCGGAAAACTAACATTGTACCACCTAAACGCACCATTTCGGCGCAGATATTTCATTAAAAAATCTGTTTATTTCAGTCCCACCATTACATTTTATCCAGACACTTTTTATCACCCTGTATATACTTCTTCCCTTTGGTGGAAACTTGGAAGAAAAATCCTTCCAAACATCCAGATATCTGTTATGAAGATAATAATATATGTATATATCAAAAAAATATACAACATCTGTAATACACGCACACACACACAAAAGAGGCAGAATTACCTTATTACATTTAATTTTATTTCTCATTTAACTTAATTTCAAAGAGTGATATGATCGTGGGTTAAATTCAGCAAACGCCTTTGTGCATCATTGTTTTCCCTTCATATATATTAGCCTCATTATAATGTTTTCGTTTACGTAACATTTAAATTTATTCTAAACATTATTCATAAATTCACGTTTCATTTAAATTTATTCTAAATCCACCAAGCTTTGCAACTGTTTTCGAAATTCTATAACTGATTGAATGACTTCTACAAGTTAAGTTTTGGGGTATTTTAAATCACAAGATGTATCCATATAGATATTTTTTATTTATTTAATAAAAATTTAGACAGCAGGGTCTGATTACTGCCTAGCCCACTAGGTCCAAGCTTATAAGATATTTTCTCTCACATTTCTTCATGCTTTCGTGGTATAACGGTAGCATACTCAGCACGAGAGGGCCAGGTTCGAGTCCCGGCGAGGGCCTTACACATTTTTTATTTCTCCTGCTCCAAAAAAATCTAATGATTCTACAAACTTCATCTCATATTTGAAAGAGCTCCAAATTTCTCATGAGTCTACCTTTCTTACTCACAAAAAAGAAAGTGACCTTGCAGTTAATTGGGGGAAACTGAAAGCACACTCTACTTAGAATTGTTTTTAATCGCACTCCGTGAGCAATAATTGACTAATGTTATGCGAAGTCCAAGCTGTCATTTGCATTACACCCACCGTAGTTATAGATAGTAATTTGCAAATGACCAGCCATTTGTTTAAAAAAAAGTTACAGATAGTAATAAGATATAAAACTTAATCTCCAAAAGTATTTCTTAAGCCCATTATGCTACTTACAGCGTTAAAAGTCCGTAACTACACTAAACTGCTTCTGAGTCTTTTCATAAAGCTGGTTTAAATTCATTAACTGAAGAATGAAAACGGAAACAAAGCGCACTAAATTTTACATATCTTTCCATACTCTAAAGGCAGTACAACCCCACTTGGAGTATTGAGGTAACATGCCGATCCAAAAGTTAAAACAATCAATAATCTAATTCTAATTATTCAAAAACTAGCAACAGAAAATAATTGAAATCGGAAAGAAAGTTTTTTTTACCCAATCATACGAAACAAACGTTAGTGTGAAAACGAGTGAAATAAACTGAAAATCAACTCTCTAGTTCCCGAATATTTAGCTGAAACGTAGACTGGCCTTAATAATTTCTAAATTAAAATTTAAATATGGCGCATAAAACGTAGAAACTTCTAAAAAATTCAGTTTAAAAAAACTACAAAAGGAAAACATTTAATGAGATCCTTGAATCTGTTTCTTGTTTAGAAGTAATGATATTTCTAGCTGTCTTAAGTCTTAATGGTGACTCTACTGTTAATTTGTTTTGGTATTTAGATTTTAGATACAGAAATTGGGAAAATCTCATCTTGGACATATGAGGGGAAGGCTGCATCAGATAATTCTGAATATTCTTTTCAAACTTTAAATGAAAAATGCTCAATTCAAGCTCTTCGAAAACAAATTTTAACTCTCCATCAGAAGATAACTTAGTTTTTTGCTTAAATGAAATGACAAAGTTTTCTCTAACACTCACTGAAACGGTCTCAGATACATTCACAGTCATAAAATCTTCCAGAAAATAAGCATCAAATCGGTATTTAAAATTGCTCGTTTTTCATCTCTCTTGCTTCTAAAAAACCTAATGTCTCTAGAGGAAGAGTAACGTTAGTTGTTATAGCTTTCATAAGCGATTGAAGAACTTTTAATTTCTGTCTACTTTGCAATATCTATAATAAGCTATTCCAAAGTAGGAATACTGCAAAATTAATCTCCTTGTAGTATGAGCACCATAAATCAATTTTTGCATGAAGATTTAAATTCAACTCGTTTAATTTGAGGAAAATATCACTTAAGTAAGCTAACTTACACAGCCATTCTTCGTCGGTTCGGATGTGTAAAACTTTTATCATTATTTTCTGTGTATAAAATTTTTATCATCATTTTAAAAACAATTTCTCTTTAAGCTCAAATACTCTTGTTAGGATTCTATCCCATGAAAGCCAACGCTCTTGTGACATGAAAGATGTTGCTGAAGCCTTGCCAAATTCTCCGCATATTTGGGAAAAATCGTTGAATTCAGAGGACGCGTCTCAGAGGAACATTTAACTCCAATGTCTAGGACAGATTTTAGGTTCGGTGACATGTTTTTCGATACAAGAGCTTTTCCATAAATCACATAGCGAACCCAGTGGGACCTGGTATTCGGACTAAAGTCTGCTGAGGTTTCCTGCTATGGCAAGAGATCCATCTCTGTACACCTCAACACAGTTTTCCTAAGAAATATTGTTTCTCGTGAAGTAAGAATTTTCCAGTTTAAAGATTTCTTATCTCGCAAACCTTTATGGTTCCCTGCCAGAAAAAAAAAAGAAAAGGAAAAAAGAAAATTTTCAAGAATTTAATTTTTGTATTCCTATTTTGCAAAACAAATTAGTTGCGCAGAGTTTTTGCAATTCGTCAAACTGAAGACTGGAAAATTTACTTTTTTGAATTCTGATTATTATAAGTTCCCTTTCCGCATTCTCTGCCATTTCGTATATTCTGTGGATCAATTGTTTTATCAGAGAGTGGTATTTGATAAAACTGTTGCTTTTCCTTTTTGCCAAATATAATGTCTACTATATCTTAGACTGCTAAAGCAATCACTTTTTCAGCAACTATGCACGATTTGCCAGTTTTAGTTATGCGATATCTCCTAATTCAGCAAGAAGTCTTCAGTGCGCTTTTGTTAATATCGGTAAAAGTAGACACAAAGCTGTACTTACATTTTGCTAAGGAGAAAAATGTTAACATTATGTTATTTTAACTGTCTGATTTCTTAACTTTCTCTTGGTGCCGCGACAATAATAAACAAAAAAAAACTGTCATAAAAATATCTGAATTACCTGACTGGTGATTGAAAAACTAAGACTTTAAGTTAGACTAAATTACACAAATCATCAACAGAGTAAAATAAAGTTTGTTGGATTAGAGCTTGTACTCTTTACGTCAATAATGAAAGGATAATATCCTCTCTGGTGTTTTGGTAAAATCAAAAGATTATTTATCAAAACAAAATGCAAAAATGATAAAATGCATTTCAGTAGCAAATTCATCAACAAGCTACCTCTGTCTAAGATAAAATTAAATCCACTGACTTTCCTGAAAACATATAAATTTCAGTACAATTCTAGAGATAGCCACAAACATTTTTCATTTAAATATAACACAGAACACCAGGGAAAGATAAATCTTACAAGTAAGAAGCCAAAATACCAGTTCAGATAAAATGAATTAATTAAATCATATAGTCACAATATACTTAAAATTAATTTCCTTACTACCCGCAATAAGTTACCCAGGTTCGAAATGAAAAAAAGAAATAACCATGTTTTCCGTAAGGATCACATGAGTTACCTACAGTAGACCACTAGATAAAAACTCAAATAAAACATACAATTATAAATCACTAAAAACAATTATTAAATCTTCCATGAAAATTATAATATTAGATAGCTGGGATTACTGGATTCAGGTCCCTACAACATTTTTCTCTTAATTACCTAAACAACACACATTTCAGTTTCTTGATACGCAATTTCCGTAATCCACATTTGGAATAATGAACAATTTATCATTTGATATTTAGTAAATAATTAAATTACTTGATATAATACTCAATACACATTAAATCAGTTACAATATCTTTTAAGAAACATTCAGATTTTCCCCCATCTGTGATTTAATTTGAGTGATGACTCATGACAATTAACATTTAAAAATAAAAACCACTTTTCCAGCTCTTAACTAAGTAACAGCGAAAATTCAAATTTTCATTTAACATTAAAATGACTGTTCGTGCTTTAGAAATGAACATTCAAAAATCCTAATAATTAACTGTCAAAGAAAAAGCAAATAAAAAATAAACCACTCACAGATTTTCAGAACACAAGGGTTCTTAAATGAGACCGAAGAATCGCACCCGCTTAGAAATGCAGTTTTCCAGATCTCCATAAAGATACCTAGAACTGATCATTTATCCCTCCAGATAAATAAGGTAACACGGCCAGAGAAAATTATCTTTCATTCAGTTCTTTATTGGCATTCTAGCCAGCGATGTCCAGAGATCTTCTCTCATTCGAAATTTGCACCGCCTTCAAGAACCTCGAAAGAAATCGGTTCGCAAAATTGTCACACAGAACGTTTCTAACTTTTTCGGTGTTTAGAGCAAGCAAGAAATTTCCTCGACTGTTTACAAAAAAAAAAAAAAAAAAAAAAAAAAAAACGAAATTTCAAGCTAAAAAATATCTTATCGGCTAGCAAGCATATTTTCCTATAATGACAGGAACTCATCGTAGCAGCTCCGAGAACACTATGAAGTAATCCATCATGTGATTTTTCATTCGTGGCTGAAGGCCTAAGAAGAAGCGCGGTACCCAAAATCCAGGGTCGCCGGAAAACTGGACTCGCAGACCGCGGTCGGCGCCCGACAGTCAAACCTTTATGCGCCGTCCCGTCTTCTAAGCTTTCAAAGGTGAAAAATCTGCTCAAAATGCTCTTCTGCCTCTCGTGCAAACGCTTTTAAAACCGCGGTGACGCCCAATATTCGCTGTTGGCTCAAAATATCACTAAAATCACCTAATCAAACACAAAACTTGAACCCTATCTAACCAACTAGAGCAACAGCAATAATTAACCTCCAAATTCGAAGAAAAGCAGACCCCCCCTTTAAAAATGACATACCCTTTTTTCCCGTGCAAATAGCAGAAGGGATATTTTCAACTCATAATTCTGTCAAATATGCCGCCCGTTAAAGCTATTCGTCTCCAAACGAGCAAAGTACATGTTCAACCCCGAAAGATATGGGAAAGAAAAACATGCTGCCCTTCGATCTTTGACCCCAAAGGCAGAAAACCAGCCATTAAGCTGTATCAAACTTTTCGTTAGCTTAAAAAGAGCTTTACCGTAATCAGAGGGAAAAAGTTTAAATAATACTATATTAAAAAAATGTTAATTCTCAAATAAGAACATTGAAATTTCACTATTCACTTTAAAATAAATATATTAAATAAACACTGTAAAATAATACATAACAATTCTACACAATTTCAATGTTTTTTTTTTTGGTTTTTTTCTGAAAAAATTCAATGGTTTTTATCGTTGGATACTGGATGCTTGGTATGTACGTGCCTCTGCTGTTTATTTGGTTTCCGTGACTCGTCTTACAATACTGCTAGACACAGTGCGCATCTAGACCTTCGTTCATAATCTTCAGAACATGCAAAACTATGTTTTATAAATTCATTGTCAAACTTATGCACTCGTTTGTTTACTTTTACTTCTTTATGTCTTGACTCTGTACAGGCAGAAGCCCCCAAACGTATTTGCTCACGTCAGAAGTAGCCGAAAGTGAAGCGCTTTTCTCGTCATTTTCTTCTTCACTTTTTTTTTCCAGTTATTCGATCAGTTTATAGCCACTTATCCATGAGGAACCTTAAAATTTGTAACTTTAAAAAAGCAGTTCGTTTAAAACAAATACTAAGTTATATACGCAATTTTACACCAAATAATAATTAAACTCACAAATGTCTCCCGTTCACGGCAAATAGAATCTGCACCTTCATACTTTGTTTACAAGTACGTCCTTTGAAAACGAACGCGATGTTCCCGGCTGCCTACCAGGAGAATTTCTCTCGCGATTATACGATATCTGATTCCAGTTGGCGGAGGTCACTATAGGAACAGTGCAAGTATATTTCAAGTAGGAATAAGCCAAGTGAATGTTTTATTATTATTTTATTTTGACGAATGTTGGTTGCGAGAAAGAGAAGAATTGAAGAAAGTCAACTCATCATTAAGTGCACCAAGATGGCAAACTGAAAAGCAATTCTTGAACACACCCTTACGAAAAATGAGTCAGGGCTCATTTTTGCGGCAACAGACAGCCGCAGATTATATGTAGAGAGCTGTATTTGTGATACACAGACAGTAGATGATGTCGTGCGAGGCATATCCGTATCAAACAAGATTTTAGAACAACGATTTCAAAAAGATTGGCCCACCAAGGATCGAGCGGAAAGCTGGTAGTTCAACCTGAGTTCGATTGCAAGTGAGAAGGCTAGCTGCATGGCCTTTTTGTGGTTTTCCCCATGTTTAACCTGGTTACGAGTCTGTTTCCCTTACAGATTTCTCCACGAAGGCATTTTTCCCTTATGCAGATAGCCTTCGACTGCTTTGCCATAATCTAATAAACCAAATCAATTAAAGAGATAGAGTCAATTTTTTTGAAGTCTAAAAATAAGAATAATCTCTCTAGAATTTAATGAGGCCCACCAGCGGCCGAGCGGTAAAGACGCTGAACACTGGTAGTTCGGTCCGAGGTTCGAATCCCGCGAACGGGCTGGCTGCATGGGCGTTTTCGTGGTTTTCCCCATGTGTAACGTGTATACGAGCCAGTTTCCCTCAGAAAGTCCTCCACGAAGGCATCCCTCCCCTTAGGCAGATAGCCCTCGTGTGCTTTGCCATAATTGAATAACCTAACCTAACCTAGAATTTAATGAAAGTTCTCATTTTAAAAACTAAGTATTTTCTCCAAATGGTGTCAATATTGTTTTTGAATTCAATTAAATTTATTTACTTTTTTGCATTTACCTTACGACCCCAATGTAGTTCTCCGCGCCCCATCTCGGATCAAGACCCATAAATTGCTCAACTGCACATAGATTGCTCTACAGCTCTACATACCACTGCACTACAACATTTTTTTTAACATACAGCGTATGTTTCTTAACAGTATAGACATTTCACGTTAAATTTCTTAGTCAGATTGTACAGTCAGATTACCGTAATAAACTAAATTAAAAGTGAGACTGAAAAAATTTTCATTCCCCTTCTCATTAATCCAAAAAAAGACATTTAAGACTCCGAAATAAGATGGTCCTTAATTTTCCTAAAAAGAACTTTCCTCGAAGCTACTGAAGATAAGATATACTCAATAACTGTCAACAGAAATCTCTTGAAATTGCAACCATTTATTCGCTACTGTTTTATATCTTTTAAGACGAGCCCTAGGTAAACGACCTTCTCAACGCCAAGTAACATGCCGACTGCTGGTTATTTGCATCACAATTTGTGAAATCAGGAAAATATTGTTGATCCAGGGCCCTTTAAATACTAAAAACGTTCAACAGAAAAGGGAAACGAGACATAAACAGAAAGGGAATAAATTTTTCGGCAGGTTTTGCTGGTTAATATCTGAGCAGGACTAAAAAAAAGCATTTATCTAGGGAAGTAAAAGTGCACCTTCGTGCACCCCACTGGCTGCGTCTGTGATAGATGTAAATTTAGATAATATTATCTTAAAAGCATATGGACACTTTTCAGAGTACGGAAAAAGCAGAGATGAGTTTTGGCCACTCTTTAATTTTGTTGATATTGATGGTAAATTCTTCGTCAACAAGTAACTTTCACTAATATCGAGTGTAGATACATTTGTAAAAAAGTTCACTATCCTCTATTTTTCATTTTGGTCATGACTTTGTAAGATCTGTCTCTACTACTCCACATAAAATAGCTCTAAATCCTACAATGAACCTGGCGAATTCTCGCACAGGCGTGAATAAATTACCAGCACAGAAGAAAGGTGAAAAATAACCCTTTATTAAATCAAAGTTTAACAGAAAGGCACGACCTTCGTGCGTCACAGAACACCGCCAACTTGCGGTGAAATCTTAATGTGTAATACAATTCAAGTCGAATCTAAAATAGAACAATGCTGAATTAGCACGTTAATTTACACCTAACAGTTTGATTCTCAAAATCCTAACAGGTGTGATGATAACAAAATAAATTTGGTATACAAAATAAAGGAAACCCTACATCTTAACCTCAGAAGCTATTGACAACTATTTTTAATACGATTTGCCATATGTCATTTGTCGATTGCTCGACCAGGATCATGTTCTAATTATGCTGTAATTATTCTTGAGTTTTTAGAATATAACGATTGTATTTTGGGTATAAAATTCGTTAGTTTCTGGCACGGTTATGTACTTAAAAAATGTGTCTGAAATGAAATGTTGGCTGATGTCTCTATTAATCATATTATATCGTCATTATTTCAAATGAAGTGTAACCAAGGGGATTGTTTGAGTTAAAAATGGTATGTGGAATAATGATAACAGGAGATACTAAAACAATAAAAATCAGTGTAATTTTCATAAATCTGCATGACTAATTGTGAAGGCTTCTTGAATATAGAACCTTCTCCTTCAGCTACAAGAGAAAATTAACGAGAAGTCTGTGTTCATGTGGTAACAATATACCAGAAAATTCGAGAAAGTTTCATTAAGGAAAAAAGTAAAGCTGCTGAAGCAGTTTATTGAAAAAAAAAACAACTAAAGAAATATTTTCCATGAAGAAAGAAAACAACTAAGAAATAATTCCATAAAAACTGAGGGTAAAGATGGATTAGAATTTGAATCATTAAGTAAAACTGAAAGAATTTTATGAATGTGAAATGCTTCTAGAAAATATAATTCTTTAATGGAAGATGCTTTTTCAATAATTTGACTGCAGAAAATGGAAAATGGTATTTTACCAAAAATATTGGAAAAGAGAGAATTTATGTACTTCTTCTAGTTTACAGTTCCTTACTTAAGCAGTCCGTTCGAGATACGAAGTTGTGGGGTACATACAGTATTCCTTGCAAATGTGGTTCAACATACATTGATCAAACTAAGACAGATTAAAATTTTCGAATTAAGAAATATGAGGCGTGTGTTACAAAAAACAAAACCGGTAAGTTCTTTGATGGTCAACACTGTTCGTCAAAAATAGCATTTTCTATTTTTCTGCTGCAATCAGAATTATTCAAAAACACCTTCTGTTGACGAAATAAATTTTCTTGAGGCGTTTCACATTCATAAAAACTCATAGTTCTGGTTAATGATCCAAATTGCAATTCATCTTAACCCTCAGCTTTTAAGGCACAGTTTTATATCGCAGTTGCTTTCGTTTTTTTTTTTTTTCTTTTTTTTTAATCAATAGACGGCGCTTGTAGATCTGCTATTTTTTTAATGGTACTTTTCGAATTTTCTGGTCTATTGTTATGGCAGCAATGCAGGCTTCTCTTGTCATTTTCGCTTCCTGCGGATGAAGAAGAATGCCGAAATTAGGCCTGTCGGTTTATGAAAATTATCTCTCCTATCGCCATGTAGTAACCACAACTCTTATAAAAGTACTTTTAGAAGTTATCTCAGCAACAACTGCGTCCGGAACATCTCAGCAACAACTGCGTTACAGCGGAACCTTCATGTAGATCAACTAATGTGTACCAACTCAGAAACATTCTGAAAGGCCACCGGGATAAAAGTTTCATTACTTTTTTTAAAGAGCAGTTATTAATTTGAAAACACCCTCAGAAACTTATACTTGGACATCCTCACGGAAACGGGACTTTTAATTTGTTATTGAATGAATAAAGCAAACTAAAATTTTACTAGAAAAAGGGTACCGGTACCTTTACAAAGTTTACTTTCTCATGTCGGCTTTCGTAAAGATATAAGCATTTTTATGCCGAGGCAGCCTTGAAAACTTTTTTTGTCAAAGGTCTTTTAAAATTTTCAGATATTTAAAGTAAAGGATAGCAAGTTGAAAACATAAGGATAAATTGCAGGCGTATGGTCTTGATGTAGATGACAAGTATATCAAGAGTTAAGGCTAAGTAAATGCAACAAAGAACTTCTCTTTATCTATTCATAAGGTCATGCTGTAAATGCTGTCGATGCTGTAAATTAATTGCAGTGCATTAATTATAAAATACTCAGAAACTGGTCGTAATTTATTGGAATCACAGGCTGAAACATTTTCCTTCCGTAATTGTAGCGCTGCAATTTCTTCTTTGTAAATGGAGTAGATAATTTAACTTTCCTTATTTCTAAGTTGCCAGTATCAATTTCTATTTATATATTTATCAACATTTAGCATTTTAAAACGCAACGGCCGTGGACTAAATTAGATTTATTTGTGGATTACATCTCGTGCGCTAAGTAAAAATTTTACTAAATGAATATTAAATGTAATCAATCCATTTTCGGTGAATCTTCGAATTATGGTAACTTGGCGATTTTTTGGCGAAAATTTGGCGACCAACCCTGCTACAGCAACCTGCGATTTTTTTTTT
>KK122283.1:31070-44951 GCA_000611955.2 Stegodyphus mimosarum
TTTTTTTTTTTTTTTTATTCAATATTTTTTCCAACAATCTGCTAGCCGAATTTCGCTCATGCTAGAATTTTTATGGAACAAAAGTGCTTAATCATTACGAAGATTAGGTGCGAAATTGTTCCTAAGTGCTTATTAGCTAAAATCACGATCGGAATTTTCCGGAAAGTAGTGGAACAAACGTACACAGAAATTTGTTATTACAGGGCAAATTTATATGTGAAACATGTAAATAATTTTTCTCATAAATTAGAAAATTTGCACGAAAATGCAGGAAAATTCTGTGAATCTTTGAAGTCGGTAAAAAGGACATATATGAAATTACCTGATCGCTAAAAAGTATGTACACTATGCAAACTTTTATATGTTCAGCTTGCATATACCCTTTCCAAAGATGAACATTTGCACGTATAAAATAAATAAAATATGCAAGAAATTACATTAATCCTCTTTTCCCTCTAAATTATCGATTATAAAAGTCACCTGCGAATTTATACGGCAAACATTACAAATGGTTGCAACTACTTAGTGTCAAATATTTAACTTATTTTCACGCAGGTTTACTTGTACTGAAACGGATTGCAAAATGCTACAAACACATAATGCACAAAATTACTATCATTTAATTAAAATATAAATAAATTAAAAAACACTAATTAAAATATAAATAAACATATACACTAAATTAATAAAAATTAGCTTAAAATCTTATTTATTTTAAACTAATTTATTGCAAATAAAAATTTTCTAATAATAGTGTATTAATTTATTTATTGCTTATATTTAGAACAATGCATAAAAATAATCTCTTCAAATGATTAAAAATAGTAACTTACCTAATTTTCTTCAGAATCTTGAGTGTATGGCGGATAAACTTTTTTTATGGATTCCTGACGCCCCCACCCCAAAAAAACGAGGGTCCGGGGCAGGGGTCCAAAGTTGGGGGTCGACCAGGGGGTCCGGGGCAGGGGTCCGGATCCCCTGACGCCACCCAATCGCCGGGGGCACCCCCATGGTGACCTTCAACAAAATCATTGAATGGTTTTTTTCTGTGAATTTTTTCGCCATACATGCTCTGCTAAATAAGAAGCAAAATTCTGCTTATCATAATGCTAAGGAATAGCACTTTTTATAGCACCTCATGTGCCCTCAATCGTATTCGTATGTGCGCCTGTTTGAGGATCTTTGAAATGATACTTATGGTTAACAGCAAGATGCTGAAAACCTTCATCCTCCAAACAGGCATATGATTTCCAGCAATCAGATATCATTATTGTGGCAGGTAGAATATACTGCTTAATGAAACTTAATAAAACAGTCTTTACTTCTATCTGGCACAACCTTAAAAAAAAACTTATTACTTCCTCTTTCAATCCTACCAAACACCCATTTTCCATCCACTCGTCTACCTCTCTGATACTTGCGTTTGACAAACTTACTTTCGTCATTTTCAACAATGACATCCAGACTCTTCAAACCAAGCATACCCATATCATTCTCGCAAAATTCCACGCACACTTCTCTACAGAAACAGTTCCAATCGGCTGAAGTACTACTGCTAATTCCTAAATCGGAAATACAGTAGTCAACTGGCAGTCGATTGACCCAGTATTAAAAAATTAATAAAATTTCACCCATACTCAAACGACTTTCAGCAAACCAGGTACCCTTCCTTACACTCCGTTTCACAAAATGTCCATTTTCACCAGATTTTCTGCACCGCCATTCAAACTTATCTGTAATATTCTTCCTTTCACACAATTTCATTTCATTCCCCCATGTTAGACATTCATACTTATCTGCAATTAATCCTACACTCATACACCATTCAAGCAACTCTTTTGGATGGTCACATAAATGCAAAAATAATTTGGAATTTACTTTAGAGAGGGTCATGGGATCCAAATGCAGTAGAAGTCCGATAATCCGGCACGTTCGGGACCGGCTCGGTGCCGGACTACCGAAAATTCCGGTCTATCGGGCGGTAATTATAAGAACAATTAGGTTAATCATTAAACTAAAAATACAGTATGCAAATACATACAACAAAGTTTATTTTACATTTCATATAATGTATGTACACGTACTGTAAAACATATTTCACTTAGATTTAAAAAAGTCACGAATGTCTTTTTGTTTTCTTGACTTTTGGCGTTTAGTATAAAATTTATTTCTAATGATATGGAAATCAATAATTTCTGAAGCACTGTAGCTAGTACTAGCCTCAGCAAAAGAGATAAACTTATTTAGTGATTCTGCAGCTTCTGCCCAGCTGATTTTTTCCTTTTCTTCCGTTTCGGCATCTGAGTCATTTTCTTCAAGATTTTGAGTAGGCTGAGGGTTTACTACAATGTTGATAATGTCCTCATCGGTTAGTTCTTGTTCAACAGGCTCATTCTCGTCGATTAAAAGCCACTCCTCTACCTCATCTTCAGGCAGGTTTTTCAAGGGATTGTCAGTACTTCTAACGACATCCAAAACTTTGGTCAGAGCGTCTTGATGGTTTTCTTCCTCATCAGTCTGTAGAGTTAGGTCAGATGCAGGGTTTGCAGCTGGCCAAAGTTTTCTCCAGCATTTTTGGAGTGTTGTATTTTTTACCTGGTTCCAAGACTGTGCAATAGCATAGACGGCATCTTTTACTGTAAACTTTTTTTGAAAATCAGTCACGTCACAGTCGGCATTTAACAGGCCTTGAATAAAAGACCTTCTATAAAAGCATTTAAAATTTTGAATAACCCCTTGGTCCATGGGTTGAATCAAAGATGTTACGTTAGGTGGGAGCAGAGTAGCAACAATATTTCCAGAAACTAACTCATCTACTGGCGGATGGGCTTTGCAATTGTCCAAAAGAAGGATGGCTTTAGTATCTTCTGGTAGACCAAGGCTTTTGAATGATTCCTTGACCTCAGGCACAAAGTGGTGAAAAAACCAGTCTTTAAAGAGGGCGGCAGTTATCCACGCATTTGATTGAGCATCGTATTGGACAGGCAAGTGTGTAACATTCTTAAAAGCCCTGGGTTTTGCAGATTTACCTATCACAAAAGGGGTCACTCGGTGGTTTCCAGACGCATTAGCACATAGCAAAACGGTTAATCTGTCTTTGTTTTTTTTAAAACCCTTGGCTGCTTTTTCTCCTCCCCCAGCTAGTGTAGATGTTGGTAAACATCGCCACAATAGCCCTGTTTCATCAGCATTGTAAATCTGTTCAGGTGTTAAATCATTATCAGCCACGATTTTCTCAAACTCGTCTTTGTATTTTTCTGCAGAGTTTTGGTTTGCTGAAAGGGTTTCTCCAGTTACATCAAGTCTTCGAATTCCATGCCGAAACTTAAAGTTTCTGAGCCAACCATCAGAATAATTACATTCACTTTCAGCAACTCCTAAATCTTGGCCGAATTTCTTTGCCTTTTCAACAATCATTGGCCCTGTTACCGGCTTTCCTTCAGAACGTACTGCACTAAACCATTTGAACAATACACTATCTAGCTGTTCCAGTTTTGGTTTTTTTAATGTTTTTCTAGAAGCCAATTTTTCAGTTGTTACCGATTGAGAAGCAAACTTCATTAGTTCATCTTTTTGTTTTTTAATGTCATAAATAGTTGATGAGCCAATATTAAACTCATTCATTAAAACATTTCTATTCTCGCCTTTTTCTAGCCGTTTGATGATTTCTAGTTTCTGATTGAGAGTCAGTGTTACGTGTTTTCGTTTCTCTCCTTTTGAACTCGAAGGCTTAGGTTTTGAAAACATGGTCACTGTACAGTTAGAACGAAAATCACTTTTTTTATAAACAGTTTCAAAAGTTACGTTTACTGCGATGTGAAAGGACACAAAATAACAACGCACAAAAAAATGGCGAAGACGCATCGTGATTGATTAACGGAGCTGCACTGCACCTGAATTTGTTGTGACAGCTGAGACTAGCCGGCCGCTAATTGTTTCCGAACAATACCGAGCGCTTCCGGATGATCTCGAACTACCCCGAAAACTTCCGAATAGCTCTCGAGCGGTTTTATTTGCTGTAAAGACACACTTTTGGAGAAAACCAAAATTTTTACAATTTTCCGGAGCGATGCCGGACTATTGGGCATTCCGAACTGTTGGATGCCGGACTAATGGACTTCTACTGTATTAGGCAACACTGTTTCACACAAGATACAAGATGGAATGAAGCTGAACATACAAAATGGTATGAAGTACTGCAGATATTTTTGCAAATTTCCCCCCCCTTTTTGGATTAAAGAACTGCGATTCGTCCATAAATGTGACATGACATGTCTCATGATCTCTGATTTGTCTGTGACAAAATAATCTGTGATTGGAACTGTGTACTTCTCAGATTATTGCTAAAGTCCTAGCTAGTAACCTTTATCGCCTTACCAAAATGTCGCCAAACTACCTGTTACCATATTCCAAAGATTAGCCGCATTTTCTTTTATTTAAACCTTATCTAAATTTAATGCACAAGCATTATGATGGACATACTTTCTCCTTGAGAATTCTATCATTTCATTATGAATTTTTTTCTGACGATTTACAGTATCGCCTTCAAACCATCAATTGAATTCCTCACCAGTACCTCATCAATTCTAAATAATCGACAAAATGATTTTCAAGAGTTGTACTTTCTTCAATGAAGTGAATTGTTCTCTGAAGAATGATGTTGAGCAGCAATTCTGAACGTGAGGATTTGGACAACTGCTTCTGAACACTATTCGCAAAACTCAGAGCAGCAAAGGAGCGACCCTTAGGAACATGGAGACTTTCCTCAACAGCAATCAGAAACTGGACGTCAAATCTAATGACGCTGATATAAAAATATCCTTGAAGAATGCCGTTGATCGGGCATTTTATCAAAACTGGATGGCCATTACAAAGTTATGGAGAGAGGTAGAAGGCGAAGAAGCAGAAGGAGAAGAAAGTTAGCGGGGAGTTCCAGCAGAAGGAGAGCGATGTCAGTGGGGGTTCCCAGAAGCAACTTTCCCTAGAACTTAACAAATTTGAGTTGTAAAACATTTGTGTGAAAAAATTAGTATTTACGACGGCTTTTAAAACGCTAACAATTTTTTAAAAAGACAGGCTAATATAAATTTGTAAAATGAAATAGGATTCAAAATATGCAAACAGCGAAAATTTTACCAACAGTTAAATGTGTTGATTGCTTTTGGATTTTTTGATATTTTAAAATAAATTACTCTTAATTTTTTCCTCGGTTTCTTTTAAAAGCAGATAAAATAGATTATTCTCATTTTTTGTAAGTAAATAATTCAGTTTATGCAACTCTTTATCTAACAAAAGATTTTCTATCTTATTAACTGAAATTATTATTCAAAACTAGTACCTGCTTTACTTTATACAATTAATAGATTAGATTTTCTTTTTATTAGTTATGAAGAAGCATTAACTTATATTATTGTATACTACAAATTGTAATACAGCTTAATGATGTATGCTCAGTTTAAAGCCGTGAAATTCAATGTGAAAAACTCTGGCTGATAAGGTTATGCCATTATTTTCATCCCGAGGACATTTGAAAATGGACATTTCAAATGTTCATTGATGAAAGGACTGGACGGAAGGTAACTGCTCCCTGATCGAGGTAGAAATTAAAACGTTCTGCGATTCCTAGTATTTTCCCAAACTGCCCAAAATATATTTCAAGGGAATTTATTGTGAGGGAAAGCCCAGATGAACGTGTAAGGTTTTAGTTAAACTAACCAAGTTTTATTTTAATTTAAATCTTTCTATCTCCTCTCTGTCTCAACTTCCCGTCAGAAGAAGCGCGCGTTTTCAGCTTATGCTAATTTTGAAGTACAGCCAAGTACTATTTAAGCCAGAGGTAGAAACCTCTCAATGTGAGAGAGCTTCAGTCTCAGATCACGGTCACTCTGCGCGACGTTCGCCTGACCAGCTAGCAGTTTAAATTTATAAGCCATAGTGCTTACTACGTGATTGCATTGTAAAACTAATTGAAGTGCGCTAGTATTAGTATATCTTGCTACGCACCCTTTTAGGTAGAGGCCAATCTCCGCGAATCGCTCTGTGAGCAAAGTTTGATTTAAGTTCTATTTAAATTTAGTTAAATATTATTTGATTGTTAAGTTCGACCCAAGTGCGGTCTTTTACTTTCTGTATCTCTCCCGAGTTGGGAAGTGTGTAAATAATAGTGATTTAATAAAAGAGGATTTTAAATCCCTTCACGTGCAGTTATTATCCAGCACAGCAGTTACATCAGAACAAAGCTTACGTTTTATCAGCTCACTGTTCCAGTTCAGGACTTGAAAAGAAACACCCTGGTAAATATTTCACAATGTCTGCAAAGAACACGCACAGAATACTCAGTCCTGATAAACGTCAGGAAATGTAATAATCAAGAAAATAAAAATCTTCAGTGGGCTGTAGCTGAAATTATATCCCAGTTTCAGGCGAATAAAAAAGAAAAATCCTTTTCTTCTTTTTCTGAATTTCTAGTTAAGATGGAGAAAGAAAAGCTACCTGGCTCGTGGAACTGTATTAAAAGAGCACGGGAAGCTATTTTTTTTTAATTATTGAGTTAACGCCGTTTTCTGAAAGAAGTATTTCAAATTAATAATGGAATAAATGGAAAACTTGAATTTTCAGTTTACATTGGGAAAAAATGAACTTAAAAAATTAATAATTTAACTTTGCCAACATCTATTTTAAACACTTTGTTTTCGTATGAATTTAAAAGTGATGCGCAGGATTTAAGAAAAAGTTCTGCTAGCGAAACTGTAGAAAATACTGAAGAACAATACGATGAAAATACACAGAAAGTCATACAGTTCACTAGGGAGCAATTAACAATCATCAACGCATCCAAAGAAAACTTACGGTATTCTCCAGAGAGTACGATACTATTCAGTATATTATATACAATTTCCCCCCATACTTATAAATTTTTAAGGAGTTCTGGTTGTATTTTGGCTTCTCATCCTTGGAGGATTCAAAGGTTGTGCTCCTCTCTGGTAGCTAATCCTCAGAATGAACAAATTACCTGAAATTCTTAAGGATGAAATTCTGGATGAATTTCGTGTGTAAAATGTTTGACTGAATATATTATGTTTAGATGAAATAGGGTTCACAGTTTATTAATTTATGATTTAATATTTAATACGGTCTTAAGTGTCAAATAAAATAAAATTTTTAAGAAAATTTATTATTTTATGAAATGTAAATTCAGGAAAAAATAAAGAAATTTGAAATTAAAAATTTGTATAAAATCATAGAAAAAGTGGCTTATTTCTAGATTGCGGTATACCTAAGGTGGCCAGATTTAAACATTGGTAAAGCGGGGCACAATTGAGGGGGGAAAGGGATACATTTGGGGAAGGGGGCAAAGGGATCCGGATAAAACATTTGGTCTATATGGAACAAACTAAAATATTCATAGAACGCAAAAATAGTATTGTAATATATTGTTGCGTTTTACGGGTTCGTGGATTTGAGAGTATCCGATGAAAACACGATGCAGAACAATAAAAAGCATAATTTATTTACAAGAATCACTATTTACAGCACAGTTCCAAAATTACCTTTAAAAGCGTCGAAAATCTACAATAAATACGCTGAAACAATCAGCAACACAGCTTCAGGCTGTAACTGTAAATGTAGCTTCATGGCAACACTAAACTTTTAATAAACACCCTGGAACAATCACCAATACACTGTCAAGCTATACTGTAAAGGTAGCTTCACGGCAAAGCACTATCTCGATCGCTTTCCGTTCACAAAACTCTCGCGTAACTTAGCACTCACAGTAAGCAGCTATTCTCACAATTCTCACAATAATCACACTACTCGCAACTAATCACACTGCTGGCTCTCAGAAACGCAAGGGTTTATATAGCTTTTCATTAGGTTCCACAGGTTTCGAGAAATATCTCGACAGGAAATTATTCTAGAAGCTTCCCGATTGGACCATGGGATATCGTCAATTTGGTCGCCAAATGGGCGATAAAGTCGCCAATCTGGCAACCCTACCGTACACCATTTTATGGCAACCCTAGTGCTATGCCGGAAAGCTTACATACAGGCGCAACCGCCGAATTTTTCGCAACAATATTTAAATTTCAACATAAGTACAATTTACAAATATTATGCATTAAGAAAATTATGTATAGTACACTCATGTCCATAAATTAAGGATAATGCAAAATCAGGCAAAGGAAGAGTTAGAAGCAAAACAAATTTGACTTATTTGTAAAGCTTATTTATTAAACAAAAGGTAAAGAGCAAAAAAAGATGCTATATGTTTGATATTATTAAAAAAATTAGCGATTTTTTCTCCCTGGAGCAAATTACAAAAAAAAACTATTTATAAAAAACCAATATTACATGGTTGGTATCATTATTAATACATTATATGTCTCCCAGACGATGCAATACAGTCCGTACAACGCCTAGGCATGCTGAGTATCAAAATATCGATCTGATCTTGAAGATATTACACCACTCAAAAAGCAATGCTCTCCGAAGTTCCGGTAGACATGTAGGAGGAGGTTGACGGGCTGCAACTCGTCGGCCAAGCATGTCCCACACGTGCTCTAATGGATTCAAGTCCGGTGAGTATGCTGGCCAGTCCATACGGGTGATATCCTCCGATTGATGGCATTCGCTTACGATGTTTGCACGGTGAGGACGAGCGTTGTCATCCATAAACACAAACTGTGCGCCCATGGCGCCCCGAAACAAACGTACACGTTGTTCCAGAATGACGTCCCGATAGATTTGGCTTGTCATGGTTCCAATTTGAACATGCAGGTCAGTTCTGGAACCCAGAATAATTCCACCCCCAACGAGCACTCCTGCACCATCGTAACGGTGTCGTTCAATGATGTTTTCTTGGTGGTAACGGGTACCTGGAGCTCTCCATATGAAAGTCCGGTGAGAATCAGACTGCAAGCTAAACCTGGACTCGTCGGAAAACATCACACAAGCCCACTGTTGCGGTGTCCACAATGCATGCTCTCTACTCCAGGCTAACCGCAGGCGACAGTGAGTTGCAGTAAGTGGAACGCATCTGACAGGTCTACGAGCATATAGACCAATCTGCCCTAAGCGTCTGTACACGGTCTGCCTTGAAATTGTCGTACCAGTGGCTGAAGAGAGCTGACGAGACAGGTCTGAGGCTGTGCTCCGCCTGTTTCTTTTGGCAGTAACTGCCAAATACCGGTCCTCATTCGGCGTTGTAACTCTGGGGCGACCTGTGCTGTAACGTCTACTCACATTACCATCATCTTGGAATCGTTGCCAAAGCCTGGAGATGACACTCTGGGCAATTCCAAGTTCGTCTGATACTTCCAGTTGGGTACGCCCACATTCCAGACGGCCGATAATTCTACCACGTAAAAAATCATCCAAATGCGTCCTTTGTGTCATAACTATTCGGTTATTGCACTGAAATGCTTACAAAGTGCCTGCGAACAATTTTACTTCTTTGCCTGCATTCCTTATATATCACTCTCTTACACTCTCGTCATTGTGACGTACCATCGGTGTCATCTGGTTACTTCCTGAAATTTGCATATGATTCTTGAAGATGTGTGTAGTGATTTTACAGGTGACATATTTATTTTAGAGTTCGATTTCCGCGTGACTCCGAATTATCCTTAATTTATGGACATGAGTGTATTTTATTCTTTGGCATATTTCTCATTTGAGTGATTTTTTTTTTTAGTAAATTACTACCGTTGTTTAAAAGGTCATGAAATTTTTCACTAGAATTTGTTAAATTATATTTCACACATAAAATGGCTTTCAAAGTCTCAACACTTAATTGTGATTTTTCTGACGTCCCCACTTTATTTACCGTAGAAAAAACACGTTCAGTCGCAGCATTAGTTCCTGGTAAGGACAGCGCGTATTCACAATTTTTAGTGTGTTATTGTACGGAACATGGTTTATTTCGAAATGATGAAATATTTCTAATCATTTGTTCTCTATTGTAATTTTTGCTGATGCCCAAGATTTAATCTTTTAATTATAAATATATTTTTTAATAATGATACTTCATTAAAAAGATCCTTTTCGGAAATATTACTATATGGGAAATTTTGAGTCATATGATTGAATGATTTTTGCACATCATTCCAATTAAGTTCTTGTTTTAATGTAACCCAATGAAAATGTTCAATATCATTGTAATGTAGTGTCCATTCTTCTAAATAAATCTGTGCAGTTACTATAGAACTTTTTAACGTGATTCATGGTAACTTCACGATTTATTGCAACTTATTTTCCTAGCTGGCTTATACTATTACGGATAGTTAACGGAAGAAAATTATTTTCTAACCGCTCTTCGCACTGAAATATTAAATTATTAACTGCTTTTATTGCTACTTCGATTACCAGAATTTTGCCCCCTTTAATAACTTTTACAGCATTTCGAAAAATAGCTGCTTGATTGTGTACGAACTCTAGCCAAACCTTTGAAGATTTTTTTTCAAAAAACTGTTCTAAAATTCTAGGACATTTATCCTGTGATAGAAAGTAGGATTACAAAGAATCGTACGTTTTCAAAATTCTTTCCACAGCTGGCAAAAGAGCCAACCAGTGGATTTTACTATATCCAAGTATTTTGTGATATTTGACTTTTTTTTTTTTGACGCAGTTTCACAAAATTCCTTAATTATTTCGACGCGCACAGTGTATTTTGAGTATTTCACAACATTTGATTTTACTTTTGGTTTTGAATTTTTACCCTTGCCTATATGGATGACGAAACATGAATTGAGTAATTGAAGAGTTAGGTTTGGAGGCAACTTCTCCTTGATAAGTCTGTTTCCTGCCTGCTCAACAATTATTCACTGATGCTAATTTGTCTTAGATTTAAAAAATTTTTTAGATTAATTTTTAGGAATTATGTATTTTTATTTTTATCATGGTTTTAAATACGTACACTTAATTTAACTATGCTCTTAGAATTTAAATGATATTGTAAATTGGCTTGCAGCAATAATTAATTTTATTTTTGCAATTATAATTAATTTTAAATTTGTTTGCTTTTTACATATAGAAAATATTTGTTAAATTACAGAAATAAGAATATATTTTAACTACAATATTTTCCACATCTACGGGCAACAAGTTAGCAGCTGTTTAAACGGCATTGTGTATTATGTGCGCTGCGGAACCAACACCAATTAATGTTTTGATTAAGCTTTTTCTTTAATTTATAAAAGATGTTATTTGTACCTTTTCTCGCTTTTCCTCCGAAATTTAGTTCGTGTTGTTTGCACAATATGCAATCATTTTATGTTTTAAATTGATTTTTTTCAAAATATTAGTAATGGAACTGAAAATTATCTCAGAAGTTTCGCCGGGCAAAGAAACGACATCTAAAATTCTAATTTTTATTCCAGTTTCCGAATCAAAAGATCTAATAATGGTTGGAAATAACTTTATATCTTTATGACTAGATGCGTAAGAATATATGGATATAAAATTAATTTTTTCTAGATTTTTGTTTAATTCTGAAAATGCATATGGGGATAGCACATTACACACAATTGTCTCGGATTTTGTTCTGGCACAGACAAATTTTTTGTTGAATAGCTTTTGGACAACTTGTGACGTACAGTCCATAGATCTGAAAGAATGATTGTGATAAATGGCATGAAAAGACGTAAGTCCTTCAGCTAATGCTAATTTCTTTTCTTCGTCTCCATATGTTGTTTTCCGAAAAAATTCCTTTATTTTGGAGGAAGATGCAGCAATATTTAACTATCTTTTATGTTTCTGTGTCTCCGAGTGCTTTGAAATATCATTTTCCCCGCTGTGCGAAATACAAAATTCATTACATTTCTCACATTTTACCATGTAATCGCTTTTGGTTTTTTTAATAAAAGGGAATTCACATCTTAGATCAATGTTGAATTTGTATCCTCTTTTCTTACTCATTATGTCAAAAATCTAAAGTAATAATTAAATAAATAATTTAAAATTATATTTTAAATTATTATATATATATCGCTGAAAAACACAATAAGTAGGTACATAATTACATGAACAATATTTTATTCTTAGTTTATAAAATAAATTAATTTGATTTGTTATAAAGAAACTATATTTTAAAAATTATTTTAATTTTAATATTTCTACCTAAATAATAACACAACTAACTTGTATTATTTTTCCTACTGCTATTAGAACGAGGTCTGGATTCGCCTCAGACAGACTATCGTGGCACCTTCGTAATGGAGTTTGTCTTACGATCGTCCCTCAATGTGTTTAACGCTCCGAAAGCTTCACCAACTTTCAGCCCAGTAAACGGGGAAAGCTGGATAGATGTTGCTGTCGGTTCCGACTCAATCTGTGACGCTACTGCTACGTGGAGAGTGATAGAGGACACTCCCAGCGATCACAACTACCTAACTTACGAGATTGGTAGTAAGGAATTACGACAGCCGAGTGCCAGGTACAAACTTGACGAAATCAAATTCGTAAACCTATCCGCCACTTCAGTAAGCAAGCGGAAATGCTAATCAACAACATCCTATTGGCATGCACCAATGAAGAATTGGAAGAAGCAGTCGATGAGTTCCCTTAAAGCAACGTGCAACCAACTCCTACGAAGGAAGAAACTAATAAGGGATCGAAAAGTTCCGTGGTGGAATGCGGAACTCGAAACAAAATGTAGCAAATGCCGAGCCTTGAGAAGCAGATATAGCAAGTGCACAAATCCTTTCAAAAACGCCCACTACCTACTGCGATATAAGGGTCAGAGAGCCGTGTATCGCAAAAAGAAAATGAGCTGGCTGAAATTCTGTGAAAAAACAGCCAGCATGAACGCTTGACAGCTTCTTTACAGGCTGGCTGTCGACAAAATCTATCGCCCAGCAATTTTGGACAGTATCGGAAGTACGTAGACACGGAATACCCTGACCTACCATGAAATGATCGTTGAAAAGCTATTCCCGAAGGATATAATAACCGAGGATACACAAGAGCACACTGCCATGAGACGGCAGATGCAGTTATAAAAACTGCAATCTGGACCCCGACTTCACTAACACCGAGGTTCGTGCGGCCTTAAACAGTCTGGCAAAAGGAAAAGCTCCAGGTCTCAATCTTGAAATTGTTATCGCGCCGGAAAACGTCTTCCTTAAACCCTGAGGACGATTTTCAACAAATGTCTAAGACAATATCATTTCCCGACAGCTTGGAAGAGGGCCAAGATCGTCTTATTTAATAAAAAGGGAAAACGCCCAGATGACCCCAAAGTGTACAGACCGATCTGCCTTTTGCTATCGGTGAGCAAGGTACTCGATAAGCTTATTACGGTTCAAGTTTATGACCTAGTGATAAGTACCGAATTGCCAGTCCGAAACAGCAGGTTTCACACTGGCAGGTCGTGCGACACAGCGCAAAATCCACTGTAAAACACGATTGTCAGCCACAAGGTGGACAACCTCTATACCTGCATAACCTCATTTGACGTCGCTGGTGCCACTGACAACGTCTGAATTTCCCGAATAATTTCTCTTGTCCAGTTTGCTTCTATCCTTTCTCGGAAAGCATTTTGTCTCGGTTGATGCGTACCATATCTCCGATCTTTAAATCTGAAGTGACACGTTTTTGTGCTGATTGTTGACCGTACGTTTCCCAATTTTTTTTTTTTCTTGATTTTGTAACGTAACCGATGCTAGTTCTGTCTTAATACTTCAATGCTATGCTTTGCTGGATATCAATTTATCTATAACATCAATATACCATCGTTTATTTACTTTGGTAAAGTACTTCTACATTTTCGTTTTAAGGGCTTGATTAAATTTTTCCACCACAGAAGCTTTGGTTGCATTGCATGTCGTGAAAAAGGGAATATTTTTCTTTTTAAAAAAATCTTAACTTACTTATTGGCAAATT